>DWDT01004358.1:0-11318 GCA_018245595.1 Microceris scylla | reverse complement strand
CTTGTGAAGGCCACAATCTTGGTTAGTAATAACAATATTACCTTCCTTATTTTACCTATCCTATCCATATATCTTTATTGAAAACAGCAACATCTGGTTATCCGGAAATTAAATCTTCCGTGAATATTTGAACAATAGTTTATAGGGTGACCGGCGATGTCCCAACTAAATCTTCGTAGTATGTATGTCCACAAATATATCATATACAACGTTTAATTTATCATAAGAGTGTACTTTAGCATTCTATATGGCCAATGTTTTGTAGGTCACGAATTTCACAGTTTTCTTTACACTTTACCTTGATGCTTTAAAATAGCCACTGGCAATTATTTCAGCTACTACGCAGCAGTGTTTGAAATAATTTGGCGCTTTTATATAACCTGCTCATTTTTCAGAATGGCAAAATTATCTGCGTACCCAAGCTGGAAACACGACCACGGTGAATGTGGTCATCTGCACCGTCGATTATCTGCTGAGGCTTCAGGAGTCCATCATGGACTTCTACTGGCATTACTCAAGCAAGGTGAGAGATCTTACTGGCTATTATATTTCAACACTTGATTAATTCCACTTTACAATTTATTTTTTCCAATCAACAGGAACTTATCGATCCAGCGGGTAAAGCGAACTTCTTCAAAGCGATCGGCGTGGCGTCTCAAGTGTTCAACACCCTCACTGAAGTCATTCAGGGTCCCTGTACCCAGAATCAACAGGCTTTGGCGCATTCCAGGTATCAGAGACTGAAAATGGATGAATAAAATACTATTGCTTACGGAATCAACGCATGTATGGTTCTCAATTCCCAGATAAGAAATGAAATGAAATATGACAAAATCGATCACATGTATAAATCATTAAGCTGAACCTTGGAATGTGGTCACAGACGTTGCTAATTTAACTGTTCACAAAATAGTTTTCTTCGTCAGATCATTTCTTTAAACAGTTTTTATTTTGTGCAAATGTTTTTAAACTAATTGTCATGGTTTTCTAAACGAGCTTCTTCATCTAATTCCTTGTCGTTAACAACGATTCTGTTGACATTATCAAAAATAATTCCAAAAGTATTTACGACTGGATAGCTGTCAACGATGTCCTAGAATCAATAAACGCTGTTTGGCCTTCAAAAATATTTGCATGTTATATAAGTTACAGCTGAGTAAGAGAACTTACATACATATATTGTCTTCACCCTCTTCAGGTTGTGGGACGCAGTGGGTGGTTTCCTATTCTTATTCTCGCACATGCAAGACAAACTGTCGAAACACTCGTCTCAAGTGGACTTGCTAAAGGAACTGCTAAATCTTCAGAAAGACATGATCACCATGATGCTGTCCATGTTGGAAGGAAATGTTGTCAATGGTAATTATAAACACTAAGAGTATTCACAAAATCGTATTTCAATAATTATTCTACACATTTCTTTGTTTATTCTAATTTCTTACCTTCTACCTCTTGACATGGCATAATTGTCTATATTTTGGGCTAAACAATCATATAATCCATTTCTTCCAGGTACAATCGGTAAGCAGATGGTGGACACCCTGGTGGAATCTGCTTCCAACGTGGAATTGATCCTCAAATACTTCGATATGTTCTTAAAACTGAAAGACCTGACATCTAGCGCCAGTTTCCAGGAAATCGATGCCAATAACGACGGCTGGGTACTGCCAAAGGACTTTAAGGAGAAAATGGAACAGCAAAAGAGTTATACTCCGTAAGCATATTAGACAAAATTATTTTAAGCTTATACAAGAACATGTTATCGAGTGGAAACTTCATTTGTGCTTCTAATACTTTCTGATCTGATCTGGTACGCAAGTATCTACTATTCTGTAAGACTTTTTACTTTAACGTAAGTAGGGATAACGAATGAATAATTAGAGGTACCCAATCTGATTGTTGGGGGTTAAATTTATATTTTTATATTAGCTCGCACTACCGGCTAAAAAATACTTTGGCTACCTTGTCATGTTTTGGTAAATTTAATTAATAAGTATTAATATTGACATTTACCAGGGAAGAGATTGAATTTCTTCTGGCCTGCTGTGAAACTAACCACGATGGGAAACTGGACTACATTGGTTTCTGTGACCGCTTCCACGAACCGGCGAAGGAAATCGGCTTCAATCTTGCTGTGCTGTTGACCAACTTGTCTGAACACATGCCTAATGAACCAAGGTAAGTGGATAACTTGGTATTTGATTTATAACATCCTGATATTAATATTGGAGGCGAGTAAATATAGTTCTTACTTACGAACCAAATTTAAATATCCCATCCCATTAATACTAACCTCATGGGTTTCATAGTCAAAAGCGATATTACAGATGAGGCAACCGAATAGAAGAAAGGACATTGTAAAAATTGAAGCCTCCCTAATGACTGTTAACGCAGTCTCTTTTTTGTTATAATTGCTAACTTTCCCTGCATTTCAGAGTATACTTCACGTTTACCGCACTTTTTCTCAGGTTAGCCCGTTTCCTGGAGACAGCCGGTTCTGTGCTCAATTATTTCGAGCCGTTCCTTGGCCGTATCGAGATCATGGGAGGCTCTAAACGTATCGAACGGGTCTACTTTGAGATCAAGGAATCCAATATTGAACAGTGGGAAAAGCCACAGATTAAGGTAAAATATATAAATAATGACAATCTCATAAATTAATGGAATATTTTTTAATATTATTAATATTAAACAAAGTCATGAACAAATACAACATTGTAAAGATGTAGATGTCTAACACTAGACCAAACTAAACTACAGCAGCATAAAGAAATCGACTTCGCAATTTGTATTTCACGTTCTTTTATTTTTTTCATTTATTTAATAATGATGTTATTATATACTTATTTTTTTAATAAATCTCTTTTTCTCTAGGAATCGAAACGTGCCTTCTTCTACAGCATAGTAACAGAAGGCGGTGACAAAGAGAAGTTGGAGGCATTCGTGAACTTCTGTGAGGACGCCATCTTTGAAATGACGCATGCATCCGGTCTTATGGCGGCCTCAGAAGACCAGGCCAGTGGACCTAAGAACAGAGAGGCAGCTTACACGTATCTCGGCGATGATGATGATGAAAGGTGAGTATTTTATTCTAGAATATTCTGCTTAAAGTTTGCGTAGAATCACCACCATTTCAGTTGTTTTCACTAGAAGTCTTCGGTTCTGAGGCTCCTATGCTATCGGCTATTCCGATTTATGCAAATATATTTAAATAACTGTGATTGATAGCTCACTTGTGAACGATCTAAAGCCTTCATTCCAAGTGTTGATCATGTAGAATCAGGTGAAGTACTCAGTTTCACGCTCCATAATAAGGCATACCCACCTAATGGTCTATTATTTTGCAGAGCCGGAAAGGATCCCTTCCGTCGCGGCCTACAATCGATCAAAGACGGCATCTACGTAACATTCGCGTCCCTTTCACCATCGAACATAAAGTCGAGAATTGCGGATCTGCAGCAGATGCCTCCGTCCGAACTGTTCATTGGCTTCTTCAAAATGTTCTTCTATCTTTTCTATTACTTGGGATACGGTGTTGTGGTCGTTGTTAGGTGAGTTTTGAACCTTATCACTTTAGTAATAAATATTAATTTTGATCAGAGTGTTTATGGTATTTATTTCATTTCACGCAACGTTACACGGTGCACAGTCATTGGTAAATGTCACATTTTCTATTAGATATTGTGTATGTTTATCGTATTTTTTCTTGTAGTTCTGTTAAATAGTATATATGTGTTGTAAGTAAATTTTATGTACGTTTTATCACATTTATATGTACATATTATATGTATATCTGCACTAAAGTATTAAGAAAATAGCAGCCAACAAATGTCAAATAAACCGTAAAATGATATAATAATAACTGGCAACATATTGAAACGTCCTAAGAAAACACGCAAATGTTGATAATTTGTACTAATTACGTAAAAAACAAAGACGCAGTCTAAAAAATATCATATATAATATGACAGTTAAAATGATGTTATTGATATTGATTTCTTTACATCATATAATGCACATGATTTTATTTTTCAAGATTTACTTAATATATTTTTTTTTATATTCAATACACGCATGTCAAGTTTATAAAAGCGACAAAAAACTATGCAATGCACTGCTCTACTGCTATTATCAATAATTGGCGTTATTATAGAAAAATATTATAAAGTTATATGTATAGTTTTTAGTTATTACGGTAATGTGCACGTAAAATATTTGTATATTTGATCGTTGCTTTGACGTAGATAACTTTGTTTAAATGTAATTCTATATTTTCGCTCGTTAAAAACATAAATAAAATTCATAAAGGTAGAACTGTAATAGTCTAATTGAAGATAATTTGTAGTGAATCTTAAATGTATAACATTATTGCGAAGGTATTTTGATCCAAGACGAAGGGCTTCATCGTTTATTATGGCAACTTGGAAGAACTTTTTACCACCTAATGTTACTTACCACCCAATCTTACTTATTTACTCGTCACTATTTATTTTGTCTATGTAAAAGTATTTTTGTCTATGTCAACAATTATATTTGGCTGTATGTCTCTTGTACTTTCGTAATAAGTTATTATTTATATTGTTCTTGACACCTGCACTCTGCATGGCGATGCATTCATTGATTCTTTTAAAATACGAACTACATTGTGTGAAGATTCGCTTTTATATAAAGCAAAAGGGCAAAAAGTATATTTCTTTTAAATTGTCACATTCTATGTATACCTACACTGTTTTTGTCATAGTTATTAAATGTTTTCCGTCTACCCCCGTTTTATAATTTTGTGTGTACTACCAGGTACATCTTCGGCGTGCTCTTGGGCTTGATGAGAGGTCCGCAAACGGAGGAAGCGCCTCCAGAGCCGACGGAAGAGGAGAAAATTGGTCAGTTGAGGCACAGGTTGCTCGCACCGGCACAAAGTAAGGCAACACTGACGGGTACCGTGTGGCGCTTGTCATTGTGGCTGTCACTATCTGGCAAACATCTTATCATAAAAACTTTATCAAAGCTTCTTCGAGTTATATGTATTTGTTCTTCAGTGGTTTTCTTTTTCTCTGATTATCAAGCAATATTCAGATTTAATTTTAATGTTCAAGTGAAGTAATCGTGATAGTTTAATTGTAATATCACCATAATGACGTAAATTTTAATTCATTTCTAAAATGAAATATGAAAGTTTTAGTATATGTATGAATAATAAAATTACAAAACAAAACATTCAAAACAACCTGTATTAAATCTATAGTTTTTGATTAAAAAGTTTATTATTCCATGTTAGACAAACTTTTGGATTTTTTAGTTTTAGATTTTTATAAATAGGTATCCGTGTATGGCGCGGTCCAGTAAACTTTTTAACTTTTTTACAATACTTACATACGATTAAAAATGTTTTAAGCTGAAGATATTTTTCACATTTCCACCGGCTGTATATTTTGACTTAGTTAACAAAACGCCACCAATACTCACGACACTTATTACACTAAATGCCAAATGCAGGTTTTAATAACGAAATTAACATGAAATCTTTAAAAAATATATTTTTATTTAAAAATAACGATAACAATTAAATTTTCGGTTGAAGTGTTTTGAATAACAATTCTGCTTTTGGATTAACTGGTAACATTTTTTTTTTCATAGTGTTCTATTCGTTATATTTATTAAAGAAATGGTTATATGTTCAAATTTTAAAAAATACGTATGTTTCCCTATTCTTTGGAATTCTCTTTTACGCTTATGAGTGTAATACAATTTTTAAATATTATAACTAATTAAAGATCTAAAGGATAAAAAATGGAATTTATTTGTATTCTGTTGAAAATTATTTAATATAAATTATACAAATATTCCTGCCCTCATAAAAATATGATTATCTAGAATTTTCGATATGATCAGGGTGAGTTTCATGTGGCTTTCTCCCGCGCTGTAATACGTGGCGCGTCTCATGAATATTTACAGGTCACTAAACAATTACATAGCGTTATAATAAATATTTCAAGAAGTATCAACAGCACTGAACATGAACACAGGCTAGTTAATGCTAAATAACTGTTGCACCCTACAGTTACAGATGTGACAACACATGAAGTCCAAATTAAACTAAGATCTTTGTCACTGAAATATATTTCCATTGTCTTAAAATACAATAGGCCTTTCAACATTACGACCAAAAAGCTATATCGGTAACTCTTTTGAATTTGAAGTAGATCCATTATTTCTACTAACACTCTTATCTGCTGTAAATATATAGGTCCCAGCCGCCACTTGCCAGCATTACCACCAGCAGAAGATACAGGACAGATGCAGGTTTCGGCTTTCGGACTGGATATCACCAAAGAAGACAATGGCCAGTGAGTTTAACCCAAAGAAGCAACAATTTTCACACTCACAATTTAGTACCAGGATGACTTGTGTTAAGGAACATTTAAAAGCCTTTCCAAAAGATACATTACAATTTAGCAATGCTACAACTTGTGACAAAAAAAGGGAATTGAAGAATGGCATTTTTAGCATACGTATGACACAATGAAAACAAATTTATGGAAAATATCACTAATCATTTATAATTAGGTACATTTATCGCATCAATATTTACGTAAAAAATGTGGAGTGAAAAAATGATAATACCTATATTTCAGGATACAAGTGAAACCGCACGAGTCCCCGAGCACGTCCACTCCATCATCAGGCGAAGAGGCCGAGGTGTCTCCTGACGAGGGTGTTGAACACACAGAAGAACAGCAACCACCCTCCCTCATCGATCTGCTAGGGTGAGTTATTTTTTAGAATACCATTTTAATAATGGAAAACTAGCGTATCCTTGAAGTCCCAAGAATATCTAAAATGATTTTGGTTGATATGGTAGAATACAATTTTCGTATGGTATCCTTGATCCTTGGTATCTAAGAGTATCTAAAATTATTATGGTAGATATGAAAGATTAACATTTCCATAGCGCATCCTTAAAATTACAAAAGTTACTGAAATGATTTTGGAAGTTATAACAAATTAAAATGTTGATTCCGGACTCATTCTTATGCTATAAAATTATCAATATTGTTATCATTGATTTTACGCCTCTCGTCTGTGTATATACGAGTAACATGCATCTGAACATTTAAACTGTGATCTACCTATCCTGTACACCCTACATAAGTTTGAAGTTTAACATCAGTAGCAGATACATTTTTATTCTGTAGCCCAAGGTTAAATGTTTCATGATCTAGTCTTCGAACGCTAACTACTCTTTCACAAAAAAACATTTTGAAACATTTGCTTTGTAATTTGTCTTCCTTAAAGGCATAATGTTGTTGACCATAAAGCTTATATAGAATAATAAGTTTAAAATTAAGAATGAGTTTGTAATGCTTTGTTTTTTAGTTTAGAACTTTGTACGGTATAAAGGCTTAATAGTAACAAAAAAACATGTCTGCTTTCAGCGGCGAGCAAGCAAAGAAACAGGTGCAGGAACAAATGGAAGCCCAGGCTGCACAGCAGGCGGCCATGTCAGCTATCGAAGCAGAAAGCAAGAAGGTATTATTAGCAAATAAGATATATTTAGATCCTACATTAAAATTACTTGTACTACATGTGAATAGCAAGAATTAAAATGAAAATTAGTCTATACCTACCGTACGAAGCAGTATTACGACAGCGTAAAATCATCTAGTTCGAAGCTGCTATTTCGAAGATATTCTATGTCACGACACCAGCATAAACTTATGAGCGTATTGATTATAATGGTGACATTAGATTCGTGTAGTTCTGTCTCACTTACTAGAGTGTAATTTCACTTTAGAAACAAAGTAATAAACGCATACAAATACAACTTATTACACATATTGTAGAAAGTAACAAAATGAAGAAAAAATTTATTGTTTAAAGTAAATTTCTTTTTTTGTTCATCAATTTGTATATCGAATGTATCTACCATTTAAATCATTAAAACTGGCTAGACTGACAGTTAAAATATTGTCCAATTAAAAAAAAACACAAGTCATAATTCACTGTCTAACCATATCACGCTTCATTTTGCTAACGCAGCGAGGATTTGAGAAAAAATATTACCGTACCAAGAAGGTAAAAAGAATTTTTTGTTTTATGTATTTTTGAATATCGTTTTGGTTGTAATTTCACGCCAGCATGTTCACGTTGGTTGTAGTTGTTTTAGTAAAGTTATAACAAATTCTACTCTTTATTATAATCACTGCAGTTTTTGTAATATTTCCGTATTTTTATTATAGGTAATATATTGGATTTATTGTATATTTCCTGATGTTGATTGTTGTCGCACCTATACACACATTTGAAACCTACATATTCGTCAGAAACAAGTCTGTAGTATCCTTCCTAATAAGCCTAATGATTAAATTGGCATCTCTTTCCACCAGCGATTAATCGTGCCCAACCCCTCGGACTGTATTATGATTAAACGAGTAAATACCACTGGTTTATGGGAAAACAGCTAATCTTCCTTTCTAAATCAAATCCAACACAGGTTTTAATAAGACCCATTATCATTTCTGTACTTTGTGTCTACATCGCTGTCGCTTCCTCAGTGTGCGGAACCAGTTATAACTGGAAATACCAGTATCAACTAGTTTGAACTTTTCGATACTGGCAAAAAGTGTTCAAGTGTATGGTAGAAAACATTGCCTAATTTAGCTGATGTATGCGACGCGGCCCTATAATTTTTAACCCAAATTAACAACGATTTCTCGACAATTTAATAGTGTAGTAAG
Organism: Microceris scylla; assembly: GCA_018245595.1. NCBI lineage: Eukaryota > Metazoa > Arthropoda > Insecta > Lepidoptera > Hesperiidae > Microceris > Microceris scylla. Next base: position 2,583 of record DWDT01004358.1, on the reverse strand, counting down.
ACAGCATACAGACTTGCATTCTGATCTGGCCATTGGGGCTACAAATCCATCTAAAATAGAATTTAAATGCAATAGCATTTTTTTTAAGTTAGAACTGCCAATGTTGTGCAAGAAAGATTTAACTTCAGGTGGTATACAATCAAACTTCGTCATCATCAACCCTTTTGTCATTACACTGTTGGACACGGGTCTCCTAGCAACACGAGAAGTATAGTGTTATAAAATGATCCTCTTCGGATTCCAGGCGGTACAAGGCCCGGCACCATCAGCGCTGTCCCAAGTGGACCTTTCCCAGTACACCAGGCGAGCGGTCTCCTTCTTAGCTCGTAACTTCTACAACTTGAAATACGTAGCGCTGGTCCTCGCTTTCTGCATCAACTTTGTTCTTCTGTTCTATAAAGTAAGTGTAGTTTGATTTACACTTTGGTTGTATACAGAGGTATAGAAAATAACAGGAGACTGAAAAAAAGCGCTGCACGGGACTATGGTCGTGTATCAGCAAAGCCTGACTCATCCTTTATTTACCATGTTTAGTGTGTAAGGTGTAAATTACTATTATGGTTTGTTTTTTATCAATAAATATTATTGTTATTATTAAAGTGTATTGCGATTGCCATTTCTAATAATCTGAATTTCCTGTTGGTCAATGGATAATAGTCTTGACTGTTGACATTTCCACGCTGTCATTAATTCGTGACATTAAAATGACAGCAATGTCACGATATATTAATATATTGGCACCAATAGACACGTTAAATTATTTTAATTTAATATACAGCCAGGAAAACTCTTAGAAACAGTTTTAATTGAAGAGGGTGGAAATACAGGATTTAATCGTTTTTAATCCAATTACCAGGTTTCTGCTCTCGATTCGGACGGCGATGGTGAAGGATCAGGCATGGGCGACATTATCGGCGGATCTGGCTCTGGTTCTGGCTCTGGCAGTGGTGATGGTAATAATAATTTCCATTCATATTTGAACACCAAATTGGTTATATAATAATTGACTATATATACAGCCATTGTAACTTATGAAACGCAGGCTTGTCTGGATCTTTCTCGGAGATAGGTGTCTGTCTTTTTTGAACCCTCCCTTTAAGCAATAAACTTGGAGTGCTTTATGATCTTGTGGCAGCAGCTGTTTCTTTTTTATCTTTTCTCTCTGTAACAACTGCTAATTCATTCAGCTCCCTGTTTTTAAATGTAGAACATCAATTCCATTCGACATAATAGTAGTCCATATTATTGCACTTCGTGGACTTCAATGAACACCTAGTGATAATCGTTACCTTTATGATATTGTAACTGAATATTATAGGAAGCGGCGAAGGCGACGATGATGATGCACTGGAAGTGGTACATATAGACGAGGACTTCTTCTACATGGAGCATGTCATAAAAGTGGCAGCAGGTCTACATTCTATCGTGTCCTTAGCTATTCTCATTGGATATTACCACCTTAAAGTAAGTTTTTCATAACTTAAAATGTATATACCCTATAAGTACACAAATATTGATGAAAGATACACATTTTTTTCTGTAACTATTTAAAATGAAATATTTGCGCCTTTTACAATTTTGATCTTGATAATTTCTGAAACTGAAACATGTATACAGGTGCCGCTAGCAATTTTCAAGCGTGAGAAAGAAATAGCCCGCAGATTGGAGTTCGATGGTCTTTACATCGCTGAACAGCCAGAAGACGACGATCTGAAGAGTCACTGGGACAAGCTTGTTATATCTGCCAAGTGAGTTACTGAAATGACCGAGTTACACTCTTTAAATTATACACTATGTAAATATTAAGGACAGTAAATAAAATTTGTCGACAATATCATGAACTTAGATATCAAATATGCTTCTTACCGCTGGACTGGTGTCGTTCACTCAGGTAGAAAGCCTTTAAATATACTTTCGTAATAGAAGTTCCCATACGTGACAACTTCATTTTCATCTAATTGATCGCTCATTCCTATTTAACCTGTTATTATCCGTAACTTACCCAGGACTGTACAAAGTTGCCATAAAATCATTCAACTATTTTGAGATCAGAACATGATGTACTTATATGGCAATAGGTTCATGTCCTATTCGTTAAGTTACGCTAGATTCGTATATTTATGTGAGATGTACAAAACTTGTTTGTTGTATGTTCCAGATCGTTCCCTGTCAACTACTGGGACAAGTTCATCAAGAAGAAAGTTCGCGCCAAATACTCAGAGACGTATGATTTCGATTCGATATCCAACATGCTGGGAATGGAGAAGACTTCGTTCTCCGCTCAAGAGGAAGAGGGCAGCAAGGGCTTCTTCCATTAGTGAGTTTTTTACCGTTTCTTCAGTGACGTAGATTGTAAATCGGGCGTTTTCGATTGTCTCGAAATTGCAGTTTTGAAATTAGGAATCTCCACGATACGGGCAAGACGATGTATTGATATAACATGATATGGACGAAAGCTTTTTATTTCGATGTAGCTTATAGTTGCTTAAATAACACGTATTATTAAGAACGATTTTTCTTAGTATACACAGTTTTAATTAATATTTAAGTTCTGCATTTTTTTCCAATATTCTTAAGAAGGAT
>DWDT01004357.1:0-11318 GCA_018245595.1 Microceris scylla | reverse complement strand
GTGAAGTCTGCCAATCTGCACTTGGCCAGCGGGGCAGACTATGGCCTTAACACTCTTAATATGAGAGGAGACCCGTATTCCAACAGTGGAATTGTAAAGGGTTGAAAAAAAAAATGAATGAAATAATCATTTAACGAGGACAACTAAGTCGCTACATGATTTTATTTTTTAAATTGATCGGTATATTTTGTTCTGTTTATGAAATCGTATCGGTGAGACGTGTAGGTTTGTCGGATGAGGTCATCGCACAGTGCAGGCGCCTGTGTTCATTCATAGCTTTCAGTCGCGGAAATATTACGTAAACTGACTAATTATTCATTATATAATATAACGTTAAACCGTTCATATAATTGAATTTTGAAAATTTTCATTTTGTAACCTGTCAAGATTGTTAGTTATCTTTATTCCAACTTTAGATTACTTTTGTCTCGCAACGAAAAAACTAACAGTTCTCAAAATAAACCAAAAAAAAATTAAATTGACTATGATTACATTATCATTTATTGTAATTTAATTACATAGAATATTCTAAATTACAGATGAATTCAAAGTATGTGAGAAAGAGAAAGAACGACGATCATCTGTCCCTCTCTTTCTCAAATAACATATAACCATCAATAATGTACAATATGTTTCCTATATGAGTGCCCTATCCATAGCTGTTAGTTGGGCGCTAGCACGGTTTAAACTTTTGAAGCGTTTCGGGGACGCCGGCGTTAATGATTAACCCGCTGGCACGCCGCCAGCCCGTAGTGTAACCGGTGAAGATCGCGTAAACGCTATTTATATCCACAACGATACTATCATGTCCTAGAGGAAGTTCTCGCCGCCGTACTTTTGGATAGCCAAGACTACATATAGTCTTCAAGAGAGATAGTATATACACTACTCTTAGCAGAGAAGCTCCCCCTAAATAGTCTATGGTAAAATAGTGTAGTATGATTGTAATGCAGTCAATCATTACCTGATCATTTATAATTTGCTGTCGTATTTTACTACATCCATCATTCTCTTTCTAAATTCCTATTATCACGCCTGTCTCCCATAGGGGTAGGTAGAGTTTAAGAATTTCACTAGCTACGATCATAGCGAACTACTTTTGCCTTTTCTACATTATTTTTTTTTAAATTTATTATGTAATCTTAAAAAAGAACATGAGCACAGATAAGGATTGTCAAAAATATGATTATGAATATTCACAATAAGAATGGAGACATACCGAGTTATTGTGTGATGTGTCGCACAAAATAAAATATTGCATTTATGTTTTTTTAATTGTTAATAATCTAGTTAATTTAATTTAATAAATCTACAGCTATCGTATTTTAACATAACATCACACCTATAATTCCCGAAGGGGTAAGCAGAGAACTGTAGTACACTCCCGCGTTTCACCAGTTACATTTAAAGCCCATGGAATAGCTGGTGAGCCTATTGCCATGTAATGGGCACAATTTCAAACTCCGAGTTACTACAAGAAATCCTTAATTAGAAAAATTCAATAGTACCTACCTGGAATTTAAACCCAGGACCTCCCGAGCGGCAGTCGCGCTTGTAACCACTCGACCAACGAGGCAGTCTGTCGTATTGTATAACTATAATATTAAATTTCAAAAATGTTTTAAGTTTCTTAAATGGTAAAGTAGTTGCTAGCCGTTCCACACGAGGTGAGACCCGCACCTACGTGATACACACACTCCCGAAATAACTGCACTTCTCGAGGCGATAATAGACTCGTACCTACGGTGTGCTCAAGCTCCTTCGATAGCTGGAACAGTTCATACAGTAACTGATTCCTACTGACAACACTTGAATGAATGCCTTAATTAATAGGATAGGCATGGTCTCCGTGCTAAACATTTTCTTAATACTGCTTGTTAAAAAAAAACCTTATATTACTGGTTGTTAAAAAAACCCTTATATTACTGGTTGTTAAAAAAACCCTTATATTAGTGGTTGTTAAAAAACCCTTATACTAACTACTGCTTGTTAAAAAAACGAATACATTGTTATCCTTAATACTGCTTGTTGAAAAAGGTTTAAGTAATAATATTTTGTAAATTATATAAATTAAAAATAGCTTGTAATATGGTAATAAACCGGATAGCTTATAACCGACTTTCCTGGTAAATATTTATACAAATTGGTTATATGGGTGGGAGTCTTAGGTGGGAATCGAACCCATAAGCCACGCTAGACCAATCACTCATATATCACTGGACCTAGAGGCTAGTAAAGAACAAGTTACGTCGTACGGACCAGTAGTCAATACTAACAATAGAAACAATTTGCCGATATTATTGTACTCGTATACAGCAAATTCACACAACAATTTATTTGGATTGAATAATATAATTACTGATAACAACAACAGGTAGTTTGCAATTTTATCGGGATAGTTTTTAATTTACCAAATTAACTTGTAACAGGAAAATTTATAATTTATCATATTATCTTTGTCATTAAAATCAAAATAAATTATCCGTAATATGACCGTATATAATCCGTTTATATACAAATTAATGAAGCTATGTTAGTAGTCTCCACTTGTCGACACGTCGTCAACGAAACACCGAAGCCAGGGAAATGAGGCGAAGGTCGATCACACCCCGACCCTGGACCACTTGCCACGTTACCCTCGACACCTGGCTTCAATTACTCGACAAAATTACAACAATTTCGCTTAATTTGTCACCAAAGATTGCCTACTTTTTGTAAGATGATAATCTTGAACGTATGAACACACGTTAATTTCTTTTAACAGTTGTATCTTGTAGTTATAAAACATACTGCTGATGCATATTTCGTAACGATGTAAATCGATTACACAATAGATGGGTATATCCTTACGTAGAGCACGCAGAAAGGCTGGTATTGTATATGTAATTAACGTTAATGTTTACACAGGCGCGAGCCCTGCCGATTTCTAAATCTGTTGTTATGAATATTGCCGACCTACTTCATATACGCTCCGTGCGTAAATATTATATTAGGTGTACGATTGTTTATCTCATTGGTAGAATAACGATCGTTCTGCAGTCGTATTTTGGTTGCTCTTAAGATTCTAGGTTACAAGCCCAACGCTAGGTTAACATAAAACATACGTCTCCTGCTAGCAGTTTTCAGGCGTCCGTGTCGATCACCACACCTGAAACTGTTTTGTTACCGAACATTTTATGTCACGGTACGACGCGTTCTATTTTTAAAATATTCAAATTAAAGTGAGCTCGCTTTTTTGATAATTTGAATTTAGACGCTGACGTATAACCGAAAATAGGCAAAGCAAAATTTGAAGTATTAGATACGATTGTATATACTTATTTATAATGTAGAACAAACGGCATAATCCAATACGTTGAAGTGTACAAACTGTCGGATATAGACGCAACTGTAACATTTTCGATCACCAACAGATCCAATAGCACTGTAACGTGAAGCTATAAAAGCTCGCCAATGAACACAATGCGTGTCCATTCGTGTATAATTTAAAAGGAATAAATAAAGAATTTACTAACTATCGAAACAGTGATAAAACAAACAATGAGTTCGCGCGATTATTACAAAGTGACGTACAGCAACGGCGACAGCAACAGCAACGGCAAAAGCTCGAGCCGTTCGAGGCTTGCGGCGGACAGCCGCGACGTCCTGGATAACGAAACGGAGTTTAACGCGAACAGATTCAAATTGTACGACAACTTCACCGCCGATCTCCGGATCAACTTCAATGCGATAAGAAACTTTCATATGAGGAGCGAAGTGGGACGACGAGGCGATCCCAACGACTCCGGCGTGGACGTCGAAAACGGCAACCCGCTCGACGAACTCACCGCGTCTAATGACAGCGATTTGGTAAGTTTTAATCTTAAGACCGTCATGCATTTTGGTGGAGATCGCAAACAATCCACCGCCATCGTTATCAACGAACATGTCAACTTTGTACTTGATACGAGAAGCAGCTTTTCTTTACATTTGCATGGAATTTCGATGTTTTGATGCTTGATGTGCGAAATATTGGGCTTTTCGAGAGCTGGTGAGATGTTTCATCAAAACGCCTGTATTGGCAATCGCTTCTATTTCATACGAAAATATGCAGAATTATATTAGAGTATATTAAAGAAAAAAAAAGTTTATGAAAAAAAATCGGCATAATTATTCACCTGCATCTGTTTGTGACACGTTTACAAATAGTGACAAACAGCTGTAGTTGACCGCATCGAACCAATCGCCATGCCAGTCCGCATTCGCCGGTCGCCGGCGCCGGCCATTGTGCTGTGGCAACATTAACATGTCCCATTGTTTCCTTGTAAACGATACAGTCATTCAATAATGCTCGACGCCCTCCTCGCTGCCAATGGGAATAATTGTAAGAATATATATTTATATCTATTTGGTAATTATAATTGATGTCTCATTATTTTGTTTTATGTCAATAAATAATAAAAACATGAATATTTTATATTTCGTTATATTAATTGAATGTTTATATAAAATGTCGATAAGAAATAACATTTTAAATCGAACGTGTAACCGTCCTATAAAAATACAGTATAGGAATATAAAATTAACAAAAATAGATATTAAATAAAATCGAATACAAATAGTATTCAATCAATTCCTTTTATAGGTTTATTTGTCTAAGGAGAACTACAATAATACTAGTGTCTTCAAATACTATCGCAACTCTACCAAAATAAATACTTGGGTCTCTTAAAACGTATTCAAATTCTCGCCGGCCAACCGTACGTTATCCTAATGGTGTTTGAAGCTGCGAACGTAAAGAAATGCTTTGCAACGTCTTGTTGTACATACGAGTACTCTACTTTCACCGATAGAGTCGTCAGCCTTAATGATTGTATGAACGTTTTAGTTCTTTTTCTCATAAAACTATGTCAATGCAGTGGTATACGAGTATTACAAGTTACGGAATCGGACGCAAAATTGACATATTCGTACGTGTATAGTATGGCAAATTTAAGTTTTATTCTGAGACCTAAATTTTTGGATTACGGTGACGATGTTCATAAATATTATCTCTAATGTGCCAACAGTCTATCAACGTCTATTGGCCAGCACCTTAGTATTCAATCAGCTATTCGTATAATCGATATACATACGCGTATTTCTATGTATCGATGATTCACTTCCTTACGCACACTTGACAGAATTCGCGATGCGATATGAATGCAAATGCCGTTACGTTCCCTCGTGCTTTGTTTTCCGATTCGCGTATAACTGTCCCATATGATCACACTGTAATATAAAAGTGGTATTTAATAAAAGTGTTTATAACATTGTAACGTGTTTGGCAAATTCAATTAGTCTTAGAATTATTTTGACTGTTGCCTCATTTTAGTTTATAAAAAACAACGTTCCTAATTAATTATGATTCCAATACTTTAATTGGAAAGTGAACGCGAATTTACGGTATCTCACGTTACTCTTGCCAGCGCCTGAAATGTAACCGGTATTTTTAATGCATCCATAAATAAACTCAACTGACTAGCAGCAACGTACGTTCAGCGTGACTGCTTTACGACTTACTGGCCTTGACCACGCCAGTAACGCGATTTACGCATTTCGGTCGCATGTTCTCATGAGCCTTACGTTGCAATCAATTCCTCATCCTTGACCTCGATTCTGTTTTATAACATTTTGACAACCCCACTATATATTTTTTTTTGTTTTGGTCTTGCAGTTGGAGAACGAAGTGATGGTAGATCCTTGGAGCAGCATGGACTCCTCGAATTCACCATTAACAGACTCCGGACCATCTGCCAGCGAAGACTGTACTCCATCAACCTCCAGCGAACCCCACCGTGGATCACTAGATGTCTCATCCCCATTATCGCCGGACACGCGCCGCTTACCTGACCCAAACGAAACCAAGCCCAAAAATGAAAGAATTCATACCTCCAAAATAGCAGACAAAGCGCGTTCCCGAGATCTTACTCTTGAATTGGAGACACTAGAAACAGATCCTCTTTCACGCCGGCCACATTTCCTTGAGGATGATTTCCCGCCGTCCAGATCAAATATCGAATGTCGAATTCCAAAACCTCATTTCTTAGATCACTCCCCATCACCGGATGAATTTGACGAACGTAGCGATATCACAAATCCCAACTTCTTGGATGACGACGTGGACGGAGACGATAATCAAACACAAAAGAAAACGGGGGCTCTACCAAAACGATCAAATCGAACACCCTCCACCTCATACGCGACGCCAGAAGATAGGCCACATAGGTCTAGTTATAGAAGTACCCTGCATTATGGCTTGGAAAACGCAGCGAGATCAAGTGAACGAGATAAAAGAGCTTCTCAGCTGTATAGAGGCACATGGCCGGGAGAACGAGACGTGTGGACGAGCCACGACTCGGCTAGCGTTCGCAGTTTCTCAAGTAATGGTTCTGATTGTCCAAGGCCTTCATCAAATTTAGAAAATAAAATGGAATGTGTATGCTCCCTAATCTCTTTACTTAGTTTATCACCCGAAAACAATGCTGATCTTAGTGGACCTTTATTAGATATGAGCCGATCAGTGGAAAGTTGTATAGCAATGAGACAAGCTGGATGCATACCATTGTTGGTACAATTAATACATTCAAAAGTTACAAGAGAAACACGAGATCGCGCTGCAAAGGCTCTTCGCAACATTATACACACTCAAACTGATGACAAAGCGGGTAGAAGAGAAGCGAGAGTATGGAGATTATTAGAGCAAGTCAGAGAATATTGTTACGCTTTAGAAGACTTAGTTGAATCTAGAAAAGAAGATAAAAACGTAGTTGAAGATGACGCCACGAAACATCCGAGTCAGAGTGTTGCTGCTTTGATGAAATTGTCATTTGACGAGGAGCACAGACATGTAGTGTGCCAACTAGGCGGCTTGCAAGCACTAGCTGCTTTGGTGAGCGGAGACCAAGCAGCACACGGTAGCAGAACTGATGATAATACATGCTTAACAATGAGAAAGTATGCAGGGATGACTCTGACAAATCTTACATTTGGAGATGGGAACAATAAGTCGCTATTATGCTCTTTTAAAGATTTCATGTTGGCGCTAGTTGAACAACTGGAATCTCCCAATGATGACATGCGACAGGTATGGTGTATCCGTATTTATGATTCATTGATTAATTGTTGTAAAAAGTGGTTTTATTGTAATAAAAATATATTTGTTTATTGCAGGTCACTGCAGCAGTGCTCAGAAATCTATCTTGGAGAGCAGATACTAACAGTAAACAAGTACTGAGAGAGGTTGGCGCTGTAAAGGGCCTGACGAAAGCAGCGATGACCTGTCAAAAAGAAGCAACCCTTAAATCGGTCCTATCTGCTCTTTGGAATTTAACAGCCCATTGCTCTATGAACAAAGTTGCCTTATGTTCCGTTGATGGAGCCCTTGGCTTTCTTGTGGATATGTTAAGCTATAATTCACCAACGAAAACTTTAGCTATAGTGGAAAACGCTGGTGGTATAATGCGGAATGTGTCTAGTCATATTGCAGTGCGAGAAGATTACAGGCAAATTCTCCGCGAGAGAAATTGTTTAAGTGTCTTGCTCCAACATCTCAAATCTCCCAGCTTAACCGTTGTAAGTAACTCCTGTGGAACTCTGTGGAATCTGTCCGCAAGGTGTCCACAAGATCAACAATTTCTATGGGACCATGGTGCAGTGCCAATGCTCAGAAGTTTAATTCATTCAAAACATAAAATGATTGCGATGGGCTCTAGTGCGGCACTCAAAAATCTGCTCAACTCTAAACCGGGAAAGACCCATATTATTTCTCTAGACACAACGGCAAGAAATATGAATTTACCTGCGCTACCTACATTAGGTGCAAGAAAACAGAAAGCTCTAGAACAGGAGTTAGATCAAAATTTGGCTGAAACATGTGACAACATTGAGCCAGCTACCTCACCTACTACGAGTAATAGAGATGAGAAAAATCTGTTTACGGCTACTGAACGTCAAATCGCTATGAACTTGGAGAGACACAGAATGACGTCAAGCTCACCTTTGATGGGTACTCTGAGTTCGCAAATATCACTCAGCCATAGCGCACACTTAGCTAGCTACTTAAGTTGCAGTAATACTCTTTTGAAAGGAGCCCTAGTGTCAAGATCCTCTACCGGAGGCAGCGCTGGTAATGTCAATAGATCTGAAAGTAAGGATTCCGTTACAAGTACACATTCTGACTCTGTCTTCGAAAGAGTGATGCGTACAGGCAAAGTACCAGTTCCGACTCCTAGAAATAAAGATATAATGAAAATGGAAATTTTGGGCGAAGATTCTTCAAAACCTCTGAATAGGGATACAACTTATATTCGCTATTCCAATCAACCACCTATCCCACCTCCGAGAAGTTCCACAGATATGCGAACAAACTATACAGAATCTGGTTACGACGTCGACCAGGATTCTTGCGATCAACCTATTGACTTTAGTAGGAAATACTCGGAAACCAAAGCAAGTGAGTCGGAACCTCCATTGATAGAGAAGCCAAAAACATCTGAGCCAACTAAAAAATATTCAAAGAAAGAGAATCCAAACAACTTTGGTGATTACCAAGAGACTGATTTGGATCAACCTACGGATTACTCTTTGCGTTATGCCGAGCACCAATCCGAAACCGGCTCTGACATATCCGAGCCACCTGGCCCTTCGGTCCACGAGGATACTATTAAACACTTCGCCACCGAGGGCACGCCCTACGAAACGCCAATTATATTCTCAACCGCTACTTCAATGTCCGATCTTCGTGTAATAGGAAAAGATGCAAAACCAAAAGTTACACCAAATGTGAAAGAGCACCCAGAAGTGATGACTCATTCAGACGAAAAGGACACTTGCTCGATAGAAGATCCACCGAGACACGAGATCGATAGATCTGTAACAACATCACAAGTGCCCACAACATCGCGGCCTATAGCTGAGAAGAGAGAACTTTTCGATACCAAATTCAGTTCCGGGATGATAAGTCCAGAGAAACCAGTGAACTACTGCGACGAAGGCACACCCGGCTACTTCTCGAGGGTCAGTTCTCTGAGTAGCCTCGGCGAGCCTACTGAGGAGGACTGCTTGGCCAAGAAGAATGCAATGGCAACCATTAATGTAGACCCGAGTCCACAAGAACAAAGTACCAGCAGCTCAGGAAAGGATAAGGAAGGTATGTATGATACTTTAACCATCACTATATATTAGAAAGCTAACACTTAGAAACAAATAATCAATAGTCGGTTAACTTAGCTCGTATGTAGTTAAAACTTCATTTAACGCTTCCGTCAGTTGCGCAGTAGGATTGCGAACAAGCTGGAATGTCTAAATTACTTGCATTTTTTAAATATATATAATAAAAAAACAACGCTGAGAAACTCGGTTTTTATTAAATTTTGCAAACGAATTACCATAGTTTAATAACGATTGGTATGTTTATGTCATAAACACAAAAATAGGGAACAATAATATCTTGGCACGGGACATACATTTCCAGATATTTCGATACTTGTTAAAACATTGAACAATAGGTCCTCCAGTCGAGCGGGTAATAAATTATATAAATAATTAATGTTAGATATAAAGAGTTGACTTAAGAAGTTGCTAATCAATCAGGCTTCAGCATTTTATTTTTTCATAGTGAACCTCGATGATTATAAATTCTCGTTGGGCCGGTCATGAGGAATCCATCTTTGTCCAACATTAATTTTGATGTCTGGTTTCCTGAGCTCAGTTCACCGCATCTGCAATACATTAAATGCGTATGTATGTGGGTGTGCATGACTAGCCCATTCCTCCAGTGATTACTTAATAATCTGACTGCTGAACCCAAGATCGTGGATTTCATTTGTTTCCGGCGCAAGTACAAGAGTCAACCTACTAAATCTGGTCTCAGGTGATATAAAACTACTTATATCTCCAGGATCGAAGGCGGTAACGTTCGCTACGGAGCCAGTGGATGTGAGCCAAGCGGAGGGGTCGTCACCGGGACAGCGCTTCGTGGAGGATACGCCGCTGATGTTCTCACGGTCCAGCTCCTTGGGGTCCTTGCCCGAGTGCTCACAGCAAGACGACCAGGGCTCCGTAGTTTCTGAAGTCAGGTGAGTACAAATTGTGCGATGACTGGTCACTGCCTGTACCTTTTGGATAAATAATAAACGTTAATGAACATTGGCGTTAGCTAATGGTTAGAAACGAAGAGAGGACGAGCAAGCTCAGTAGCGTTCTATTGAAAAGGCGTGTGTATAATCCAGCCGTGGACTGGAGCATGCTGATGATGATGATGATGACGATAATAAATGTCCATGAAACCATTCATAAATACAAGAATACATTTTGGAAAGGTCTATCGTTTATGAAGTGTATTCTAATTGTGTATAAGTAGATGTAAACATAGGTGAAAAGAAGAAAGGAGACATAAACAAAAGAAGAAACAAGAATCACCTCGACCAATAAGTCTGCTTAAGGTCAGTGGAAATTTAGCATTGTAGCCCAATACTAAATTTTCACAGACCGTCGCCGGACACTTCTACGTCTTCGAAGACATTTCAAAGAATTAGTTTTAAGCGAGAAGTGGTGTTTTTTTTTACATCTTGTTGTCAAAATTCAATATCTTTGTGACATATTCGTTGTTTGTCTTATTTATTGCAGTATATATTTAATATTTGTCCTTTTTCATAATCTATATTTAAGTTGCTTCCGGAAAATTATCATAGGTTTTGAATATGTATATTTTGTAAGTAACAAGAAACACGTCTTCACTTATACTTAACTTGTAGGCGTATGTTCTCGTATGTATTTATATGCAATTCATGACAGTACAATCATGTTAAGTCTCTTACAAAGTGAGCCAAATAACTCTATCGGTACATATGCCCCGTGGTTTCATCTACATTTATTAGTTAATTAATTATATTCTCCAATTTCAAATGGTTTTGTAATTTCAATTGGCCATAAGTGAGATATATGTATATTAAGAGTTTGGTTCGGTTGATCGCAGTCGGCTGACCTCGGGCTGCATATCACCCAGCGAGATCCCGGACTCGCCGGGGCAGAGCGCTCCGCTGTCGCCGCGCTCGCGCCACCCAGAGCCGCTGCCGGAGCCCGCCACGCCACCGCCAGGTTTTATTCACATTTATTTATACCATCGATTACTTGTATACTTTCTTAACTTTAATAATTATTATGGAAATATATATATTTTGAACAAAATCAAAAACATGTATTTAATGTACATTAATCCTCACACACGTTATCTATATACACATATTTCATTTCAAATAACCCTTTAATTCAGAAGTCCATAGTAATTTAGAGAACTT
>DWDT01004356.1:0-11319 GCA_018245595.1 Microceris scylla | reverse complement strand
TTTATATAGAGGAGTTCGGAATGCTAATATACATATAATTATGTGTAATATGTATTACAAATACCTTAAATTGAATTCAATAAACCATTTATTGTTTACGTTCGCATTTACGTTCAATTTTAGATATGAGACGGATTGTAGTCAATAAGTAGTAGTACAGAGGATAGATTTATATAAAATCATAATCTTTAACATTAGAATCTAGACAACGCTTAAACTTTTTTTGGTTTATGGTAAATAGTGTGCGTTGCCCTTGTGTAATAGAGTCAAGTGTAGATATGTGAACAATTCTGGTTACATAAACTTAGAGATACTACCACGTAATTACTTAGCACTTCGATAATGTAATTTACTGAGGGCCTTGAACTATTTCACGGTGATTATGTACATGGAGCTATTATTCATAATTTAGGTGACATGTTCAAAAACAAAAGTTTAGATTCGTGTCCGTGAAACGAAAATCGTGAAAACTCCACATACATATCAGCTTGTATCAGCTCACTGCTGGAAACAGGCCTCACTTAAAACTATTTTGTCCATTATCCCCATTCCATGTACGCACTTTTATAATTTACAGAACCTGGCGGCCGAGAAGACCTACAACAACCTGGACGTGTCGCTGAAGAAAGCCAACGAGCACCGTAACGAGTGGTTTGAGGGCGTCCAGAAGTGCAACCTGGACGAGACCCTGTACGAAGTCATGGAGAGAATTGTGCGCGCTGAGGTGAGAAGGCTCGTATATTCATCAATAGATCGATATAAAAATAGCAATATTAAAGTTTCCTCAACATCATGAGCACTGGTGAGGAGGAGTCAAAATTAGTTAGGAGTGATCGTGAGGGCGTTTTATTACCTTTTTATAATTATGTTAGATAATTTGAAATTTTGATTTGTTTTCTATGATTTGATCGTACTATCTTTCGTCTAAGATTGTGTAGAACGTTTAGTTAAGAATACTATAATTATGATATCCCACTGGTAGACACAGGTCCACGCAGTATATATTCGATGAGAGTCAGTAGGCTTATTGAGTCTATTAGGATGCAAGTAACAGGTTTGTCCGACCTTTCGGATGCATTTAAGGCTCGTTAGACACCCTATTAGAGTATATCATTGTTATATCACTTATAAAGATGTCGCTACTAGGGAAAGGTTATTTCGAACTGAAATGCTCTAGTACGACCATTTTTGAGTTACGATGTGAATCTCGTGCGTTCATCATCATCAGTCTATATCAGGCCACTGCTGGACATAGGCCTCCCCAAAAGGGGGTTTGTGCCTGTAATCTCCATGCTGGGCATGCGGGTTGGAGATCGCAGGCTTTTCGCACCGCCGACGCTGCTGCCCGTCGTCGACCAAGGCATTTAGCCGTGCCTATTTAGGCTGCGCTATACCGCAGTCAGCCGGTCGCAAGAGCTTCGTCTGTCATAGCAGGGTGCACCACGTGTGTTACTTCATAATTATTCCTTGTTTGAACAGGTGCATCGTTTGGTGGTGGTCGACGAGGATGATAAGGTGATTGGTATAATATCTCTATCGGATCTGTTGATGTATCTGGTGTTGCGTCCCACGGGGGAGTGCGAGGGAGCAAGTCTGCGGAATGAGCACGGGCCGATCGAGGAGAAGGACGAGAGCCCCAGCGCCGAGAGTGCAGAAGAACAGACCGCTACCGATCGAGACAGGACTCTGGTCGAAGAGGAACCAGAACAAGCTGAAGGGGCTGCCGCGACAACCAGCGCCCTGGACACCACCGAGCGCCAAGGATACTAATGCCAAGATGATTCCTTACATCGAGTAAAACTGTTTACCCGGTATTGGGATTTACAATTGCGATTATTTTTCAATAATTGTCGCGTCAATGATATTACATTTTAATAGTCATGTGTTATAGTTACGTAGATGTTTGTTTCCAGTTTCGTACAGTAGCGAAGTACATTGAATAATTGATTCAATATTATATGTATGTGTCCTCTATCGTATTTATGGTCGTCAGTGTCGTCACAGACGGAGCTAAAATATATTATAGCAAGGCTATTACTATATATATTTTCTACATTTACTATACACTTTCTAGAACGTTCTATATATTGTAACATTCGAGTGACTGCACACGTAGCTACGTGTATACGTAGTTACGTGTGCTATAAAGCTATAAAGTATATATCTCACATGATCAAATATGTGAACAGATATAGCAAGACATATTACGCATTTACTGCGAAGATATACATACATATACAATAGTATAGTTACCGTCCGTGGTACTTTACTAAATTACATATTATTATAGAACATTATATTGATACATTCTATAGTTTCGTCTGTGTCGACCTTTATAGAACTTCGTGTAAATATTGCTGAACAGATTTTCATAAAGTCTTTGATTCTATATCAATCGTACATATGTCCCAATCGTTTAGGCTAGTCTTATTTAAACACATACATATATTATATATTGCCACGTCTATTTCTTATAGTGGTATTCGGTCATATATACTCGTCAGTTAGAGATACATTTGACTTGGCTTTCTTAGGATGTCCACGGTTTCATCCTAGGAGAATATTGATTTCTGAAATCTGTATATTCTTTTTCATGTGTTTCGATTGAAATCATGTGGTATTTGAAGTATACTGAGTTTAAATCAATCTATATACAGGGGGATATTTTTCAAAGGTTATATCTGATATTGGTGCATCCATATATCGTTCCTTTGTCGGAATTTTTACTGTATTTTTTTATGTCAGACTTTTTATTGTCGGAATTGCCGTAGCCCATCGCAATGGTTTCCTCAGGTCCGTTTTAGTATAAGCATATTTTTTTATTAGACCGTTAACACTTCGAGCGTGGCCGAATTCAACTTACGAGACGGTTGTGAATTAAGAACGGTGTAATATTATGATGGTTGACATGTGATTGCTCACTAGTTGATTTTGCAGATGTTTAACGTTTCGATTCCACTTTTAATATGTTGTATTGTATTTTAATAAGTGTGCATGTTTTGTGTATAACGTCTTCTACACCCTCTCTGACCCCTTCTCCGTCTTATGATACTTTTGGATTTTTCGTATACTTTTTTATATCTTTATTGTATTGTGGGTGTATTCGGATATCCGCTATATGGTTATTCATAGCGATATTTCGCATCGAAATGGATTCAATTTTATAACAATATCGTCTTTGCTCAATGTTTGTTCTAAAGCAGTGCCACAACTGATGCGCAACTTTTTGGCATCCCTTGGAAGAATTTTGTTTTTTCTAAGTATACTTATGTATATTTTTAGACAGGTTTTGATCTACGTTTTGAATTGGTGTAATACGTTTTCCTCGATTGAAAAAAAAAAAATTGACTAGTGTAGTTTTGTTAGAAGTATTGTTAAATTATATGTAGTAGTTGTCTCTTAAGATGGTTAAAATGTACTGGTACACGTGATTTGCATGTTGTATGGTTATCTTAATGTTTTTTATTAATTGATATTTTATGCAGGGCGTGAGAATAAATGTATGTTATGGAATATTTCAATGAAAGAAAAACTACCGCGCAATTTTTACACGCACAACGGAATGCAACATCATTTTAAGGGTTGTGTTCACTGTTACGTACGTGGCCCTTCGACTGTGTCATGTGGATCGAACGTCCAATGTCACCCGCTACAAGGAGACGCTCTGGACGTTTGTGTACAAGGGCCTTAAGATATATACCAAAGAGCTTATGATAGGAGCTTGCTATCATTTCGCATTTTGTAACATCACTCTTCAGATTTGAATACTTCATGCTTTATAATAAATACCACACAATTTGCGACTACGTTTATGTAACAATTTTGGGTTTCGTTTTGTTTCATAACGCCCTTGTAAGAAACGGCTACTAAATATAACACGGCCTAATGTTATAACTGAACGTGTTCTAAGGTGTAATATTGTGACTCGAAACGTGGCGTTACTTGCACAACGAAGGCTGTGTCGATTTTAATTTGTTTTACCTTACCCTTGCATAATATACATATTTACATTTTACCAAAAAGAAATATTTTTTTTTTATATTATTTACATTAAGTTTTTTCACATTAAAACTTACATTGCTATTGCTATTTATAATATACAACTTCGTACGAGTAATAGGAATATAGCTGTATGCATATGGCAGATGGGGGCGATTCATTTATTTTTTACACTAAATGCGAAAGTTTTACAATAATAATACTACTTATATGCGATAACCTGATCTCACGCCCGTTAAACTTGTTATGTTCTATTTTTAAATAATATACCTAATGTAGCTCCTGTGTCCGCGGCTACGAATAATCTTTGACTGATACAGACTTACATATCAACGGATTTTTTTTACGGGCGTGTACGTAAGCTGTTGAAATTGTCAGGTCTATAGACTATGTATGTGGCCGCATCGAGGCATATTTGTAATTGCGGCGATTGGTTTATGTTAAACTATTTTCAGTACTCAGACTATAACATGATGTCAGTTTGTTCAAAGTATGAGTACTGGGCTGTAGCTTTATTGTCCTATTCGCTGTAAACACTCGCGTGGTCGAACGGGTGTATGTATGTATATGTGTAGAACCTCGTGAGTGTGGCCGTTCGTGGATGATCGTTCTCCTTCCTGTTTGTTATCAGTGAAGACAGCGGTTATACAATGTTTCCACTGCGCGAATGCCCTTGAATATTGTATGTAGACATTCGTCGCCCACGTGTGCTGCAAGTATTATAAAATGTGTTATTAATTTATGAATAGTTTAACTACTAGGAGTAGTTACGATAATATATGTGTTATAGAAGTTTTTCGATTAATAGAATATCTTTGATGAAAAAAATAAATTAGTAACTTTAAAAACTATGTGTTACAACAATTGTTAATAAGTAGTTGTCGCATTTGAAGGCGCGTCACATTTTGAAATGAATGTATTTATCAGATATTATCTGTTGTCGATGTGTAGTCTGTTTGTTAGAGGCGGAGAGGATGTAACACGAGCCGTGGTACCACGAACAGGCGAAATAAACTGTTGCTAACAATAATTATGTTGTCTGTTTTATTTCGTATATTGCTGTTTCTTAAACCTACGGAAAAGATGGTAAAAATGTTTCATCATTATCATTCATCATTATCATCATTAGCCTACTCCCGTTCACTGCTGGACATGGGCCTCTCCAATGTCACGCCACTGAGCGCGATCTTCAGCTCGTCGCATCCAACCACTGACAGTCACTTTTCGTATGTAATGTTTCATATATTAATAAATAAGCAGTGATAGCCTAGTGGTTAAGAATTGATTGGAGTGGTGGGTTCAAATCCATGGCGCACACCTCTTTAAAAAAGTGCGTTTTAATTTTAAATATCAAATTATAAAAAAAAAATTCTAAAGTGTGTGAAATTGCCATGTCGCACGTGGCCAGCGTAGTAGACCATGGTTTCAACCCTCTCAATATGAGAGGAGATCCATATTCCAACAATGGAATTGTTATAGGTCGATAAATGTTTATTATTATATTAATAATATTAAATTAAATTCTCATATTTTACGCTATTGTTATTATGTTGCGCAATACCCACACACTCGATACAATCACGGTATTATAAATATCTTATTTTCAAACGAAGATTTCACTCGAACCCTCTTTACCAAGATAAGACGGGGAATTTAATTTGTTTTAAGATTAATACAAGACGAAATAAAACTTACTCCTTGAAAAATTAAAATAAAATTCATGCCTATGTTAGAAACACGGAAAATCCCGAGCAAAGTTTTTAACCCGGAAATTCGTTTAAATTATGTATTAAAAATAATTGTTGTATAATTATGTATGTTCAAAGTTCCAAGCGAGAAATTGCATTTGTTTAAAATGTGAAAAGGTGTTGGTTAGTATAGTCTTGATAATAGCAGATTTAGAATCAGTATTAATTTGTAACATTATTACAACAAAATAGAATTACCTACTACAAATATTTAAATAATCTGTTCATGTAACGTTCATATAATTATATTAATATAATTTATCGATTGAAGTATTAGTAATGTTGTTGGTGTCTTTCTTGGTGTGTGTTAGTAAGATGTAGATGGAACTGTTTCTACTGCACATTTTATTTGAATTTATCATTAAATTATTGTAGGAGCGGGACGTGGGGTGTGGGGAAATGGGGATAAGAAATGAAACTCGAGTGATTGCGTCACTAGACGTCTATTAAATTTTCAAACATTTACATCTAAGGTTGCTTAAATACGTTTTACAACAATTAGTTCCGAATCAAAGCAGGTTCTACTTTAAAATCCACATTGGTCCGTTTACATTTCTTCTAACACACCTTCCAGCGTATATTTGGTAGGTTCGTATAAACGCAGAATTTTGATTGGTTTGTTGTTTTGTAAAATATGTTAAGATTGTACAAATGGGATTATGTCATTTCACATACATAACCTTCAACCAGGAAGAGACTGTTCTAGAAATATCCAAGAATTAAATTGAACTCTCCAAGAGATGTCAGATGGGAATTATCGCTGTTTTCTCCTTCGCCGCAAGAGAAAGTCGATATTTGGTGGTATTACATAACAATAATTGAATATTTCAAGAGCATAGACAATCTCTTACAGAATTGTCCGCTATGGGCATTATACGCCGAAATTCCGCTGCTATGATTCGGAACTGGAACACCGAAATATAACAAGATAGTTCTTAAGTAGTAGGTATACAGGCTGCATTGGCCGCAGTAAACTCTAATATATGTAGGTTACATTAAGAATAATCAATTACGAACTACGAAGCGTCAAAGACGCTACACTTAACTATAAACGCGCTACTAATATAATACCAAGAAGATTAATATTCATAGTACGTTTACATAATATGCTTAAATCTAGTAACATTTCCAACTTTTAGCTCTGAACTTTAATGAAATTTGCGATGTGAATGTGCATTTGAATTGTACTCGCAGAAATTAATACTGACGTCGTTATTAAAAACAAAAGTGATGCATGTATCGAGCAAGATAAAAACAATGTGATATTTACAAAGTGGCACGCATTGGACGGCTTCCATCGATAAGGTCATAATCAGCTGACAGGGCGCAGGTATGTTTATTGTTCTTGTGCGTTCAGGTGTCACATAGTAACATCTTTGACTGTTAGTACTCGGAAGTTTTGTGACTTTACGACAACCGATCGTGATAGTTACGTTATTGCCCAGAATATTGTGGACGTGAGAAATCGAATTCATCGAACGCTGCGCTGAATACCATCGATCGATGTCGGCGTATGTTACTGTTCTAACCGAATTATTTGAAAGATACTCGTCGTTCTTGTTACATGACTTATATCGGCTGACTATGACGTAGTTGTTAATGAATGATGGGCAACGGTTGGTCCAATAGACACGTAATAGGTCCACGTTGTTTAGAAATTTACACATGTTTTTAGGGTCTAAAAAATTTATGAAACGCGCAGAAGGAACATTCCGTCAATAAAATAGCCAAAGTTGGACAATGTTAAAATAAAAATATTACAAGCTATTCATAGTTCACTTAAAATAAGTTTAGTTAAAAGCAAGTTACAAATAATAGGAACCTGTGCACGAAAGCTTAAAAGCAAGTTACAAATAATAGAAGCCAGTGCAAGAAATCTTAAAACTAAAACAATATTGGCTTGTCCCAGCACATATGATACGCGTCTAAGCGCAGCTAAAATAACCTTATTGTATATGACATAATATATGTTACTGATGGCATAGAACATCGATTTTTCGACGCCTAATTTAAGAAGCCTACATCGATAATACGCATTAATTTAAGACATAAGTAGATGAAGGTACTATGTCCTTCTACTTTCAAAGTTGCTTGGAACCTGTTTTAAAAATAAAAACATAACATCAGACCTGTAATCCCCGAAGGGGTAGATAGAGGAGTGTAATACAACCCCATGTTTCACCAGTTACGTTGTAAGTCCCACAATGGAATGGGTGGTTAGCCTATTGCCATACACCGGGCACAAATCCAGATTCCGAGTCACTACTAGAAATTCTAAATTGGAAAAATCTAATAGGACCTAACCCGCGATTTGAACCCAGGACCTTCCGATCGGCAGTCGCGATTGCAACCACACGACCAACGAGGCAGTTAAAAGGCAATTTTAAAAATAAAGATATCCTGTTTATGAAGATGTTATGTTTAAAGGGTACGCAACCAACGAAATGTATAAAAGAACCCATTCATGTAAATTTACAGATTAATAACATAAACATTCATCAACTCATGTCTTCAATATAATTATAAAATAAACACTGATGAACAAAAAATACTATTATGAAAATTTACCACAACAACGTTATACACTTATAATTGAACGAAGAATAATAAACGAAAAACTAGGGATGTGCCGACTATAACTTTGGCCGACCAGCCAACTAGCCGATTAATCGGTTGTAAAGAGGCCGCCTAGTCGGCCAAACCGATCATGGTTTCGGGGACTTCCCCTAACGCTTCGCTTACAGCTGATTTTGTGTAAATAAATGTATTCGTTTAAAGCTAATAACGTTTATTATTCACGGATTTTAGTGTCATCAGGGGTCAGTTTTTGTCAGAAAAGCCAACAAAATATTAAAGATAGTTTTGCTGCACTATGGTCACGTGAAGACTCCAGATTAAGCGACATCAATTTTGCAACTGGTGAGATGTTTGCACCTGACAACCAGCCATTGTCAATAAAATGGTTGAATATATTGGTTTTAGAAACTTGATGAGAAATGTTAAACCAAAATTTAACATACCGGGCAGAAAGTATTTCACAGAGAACATTATTCCTCAATTTTATGATGAAATACGAAAAGGAGTGATGAGTGCAGCTGCAATTTCAGTCACTACTGACGTGTGGACAAACATAAATAACAAAGAAAGTTTTTTGAGTTTTACAGCTCACTGATTTGACGAGAGATTCGAATATCATCACGCAGTATTGCAAATGAAATATTTTTTTCAAACACACACAGCCTATAATATAAAAAAAACTGCTTAGAAGAAATTCCAACTTTATGGGATATAGATACGACTAAAATTCGCACTGTTGTACGAGACAACGACAGAAATGTGACGAAAGCAATCGACGATCAATCAAAAGTTATTTGGAACATGATACCATAGCACAAATACTTGTAAAATCGTAAAATGTGTAAGACTAATTATAAAATAAACATATTGATAGATAGGCAGTCGGCTTTACCAATTAGTCGGCACATCTCTACTAAAAACATAAAAAATACACGAAATGGACAACATAGTCCATATAAAAAATTAAACAAAAATAAAAAAATAAAAATAAACAAACTTACGAACAATAAACAAGTAAATTCATTCACTTAGCATAAAATAATTATATTAAAAGCAGCTTTGCGTGCTTGCTAGTAGAAACTATAGGAATTAATAAAATTAAACTTGACAAAGATAAGACATAAACTAGGCAAACAAAAGGTAAAAAACATCAAAGTTATAAATCAATGAACACAAAAAAAAACACAAAAGTAACTTATAAAATAGCTATTCCTAACAATAATAAACTACAAGTTAATAAACAGATGCCAGTGTGGAGTGAGTGAGCCGCTTAAAAAAGTACATTAACTTAAACAAAACATTATCAACCAACTAAATTGCATTTAGAAGTTGATAAGATAAGACAAAATCAAAGCAAACGAAAACTAAAAAAATCAAAGCTAATAAAAAATCAATCACTTAAACGAAAAAAAACACACAATCAACTTATAAAATTGCTATTCTTAACAATAATAAACTACAAATTAACAAACAGATGACAGTATCGAGCGAGCGAGCCCCTTAAAAAGTAGATTAACTTAAACGTAACATTATTAACCAACTAAATTGTATTAAGTTGATAAAATAAGATAAGACAAAATCAAAGCTAAAAAAAATAAAAAAATCAAAGCTAATAAAAAAATTAAACGAATTAAACGCAAAAAACACACAATTATTGCTATTCTTAACAATAATAAACTACAAATTAACAAACAGATGACAGTATCGAGCGAGCGAGCCCCTTAAAAATATAGACTAACTTAAACAAAATATTATCAACCAACTAAATTGCATTTAGAAGTTGATAAGATAAGACAAAATCAAAGCAAACAAAAAATAAAAAAATCAAAGCTAATAAAAAAAACCAAATTAATTAAACGAAAAAAACACACAATTACCTAATAAAATTGCTATTCTTAATAATAATAAACTTCGAATTAAAAACAGATGACAAAGTCGAGCGAGTGAGTGAGCTCCTTAAAAAAAGTAGATCAACACGTGGAACGCCATGACGGACACCATATGTCCGACAGCATACTTTTCCACGGGGCCGCACCAAAATTTTAAAAATTGTCTAAAAATTGGTGGGTTGTTTTTGTGCTAATATTGTCCAGAAATAACTAAAAAACATAGGACGGCTTACGGGATCACAGATATACTAATTATTTTGCGAGATAATTATTTTGATAACAACTTGTTAAAAATGAATCGAAACGCTTTCCGTCAGCCGTCTAGAGACTTCAGTTGTGATCAAGGGTATGCGGACACACCGTGTCCGACGCGGCCCCCAGGACCCGACATACTAGCAGTGACGTGGTGTCCACCGTGGCCCAAAGAGCCAACCATGCATATTTGTTTTGGCGTCCAACGTGTTAATTTAAACAAAACATTACAAACCAACTAAATGGTATTTAGAAGTTGATAAGACAAAATCAAAGCAAATAAAAAAAATGAAAGCTGATAAAAAAAAACAAAGCTGATAAAAAAAATGAAAGCTGATAAAAAAATCAAATCAGTTAGACGAAAAAAAACACACAAGTAACTTATAAAATTGCTATTCTTAATAATAATAAACTACAAATTAACAACCAGACGACAGTGTCGAGCGAGCGAGCGAGCGAGCCTCTTAAAAAAGTAGATTAACTTAAACATAACATTACCAACCAACTAAATTGTATTTAGAAGTTGATAAGATAAGACAAAATCAAAGCAAACAAAAAATAAAAAAAATCTGAGCTAATAAAAAAAATCAAATCAATTAAACCTAAAAAGTACAAATGAAAAAAAACGTTACCCAGCAACTAAATGATATTTAGAAGCTGACATTTAAAATAATCCAATACCTTATTATGTATGACAACTACGAAATGCTTACAACACTACAAATATATTTATGAATAAAAACTATCCAATAACCTAATGTTTATGAACTTAAGGTTCAGTAAACAGAACTAATACATAGAGAATAATAATTACAAAAAAGCACACCAGCACTCCGCGTTTCGTCATAAAACTA
>DWDT01004355.1:0-11322 GCA_018245595.1 Microceris scylla | reverse complement strand
TAAACACGAACAACGGCCTTATACGTGCAACAAAGTTCAGTGTAACACTGCTAGGTGGCGCGAGTTCAGTATGATCAGTAAATTGTGAATTATTTACGTCATTCAATTAAAGTATTGAAATAAGTATTTTTGTTGATTCCGTGTCCTTTTCCTCTTTTCCTCGATCAATTCCTATAAAAATTTTCAGAGGAACATGATTATTAGTAAATCAGATGAAACAGATGCCAAAATAAAAATCTAGAAATCTATAATTCAATCATCTTAGCTACTTCAAATACTGTTAATTGTTAATAAGTATGAGTCGAAAAGTGGTCCCTTTGTGGTGACGATTTAATAATGCCTTTTATTAATACTCATAACAAACAATTACGATTACTAAATTTAAAACCTCGACCTTTGGCAGGATTGAAGTTAAGCGGAAAAGGTATCAGTTGCAAATTTTTGTTACCGATCAGTTATAGGTAGGTACTTAAAGTGGCCTGTTTTGTGTTTTAATATTTTTTGTATATAACCTACAGCTTTGAGATGTGAAAAAATCAACGGTAGTATTAAGAAAAGAGGAGCAAGGTCTTCCTCAGGTTTGAACAACCTGGATAACTTTTCCATGATTTTTATCATCGTCATCGTTACCTATTTATTGTTCCACTGATGAAAATGGGTCTCCTCTCAGAACGAGTACGGCTGAAATCATATACTCTAACCTCTTTGAGGATTACAGGCGTGAAGTTACGTTTAACCTTTATAAAGCGCGGTATAAATCCATTTATACATCATCATCATCATTATCATCATCAGCCTGTAGATGTCCACTGCTGGACATAGGCGTCCGTAATCGACGCCATCCCTTCCGGTCCTGACCCTTCCGAATCCAGCAGCTTCCCGCTTTCTTCTTCAGTTCGTCAGACCATCTGGTAGTAGAACGACCTACGCTCCTTTTACCGAAACGTGGTCGCCAATCGATGACCTTTCATTCATACATATTATAAAGAATTCTAAACATTAATAAAGATTCTAAAGCCTTTAGGTTTATTGGGATGTTTTCTTTTAAATTATATGATAAACCTCAAAAATGGATGCTGAAATCTCAACCGCTTGGCTGCTCACTGCTCTATTGAGTACTTTTTTTTTTTTATAATCAGTTGTTTTATTGGAATATTATTATTATTATTTATTATTTATTTATTTATTTCTCACAAAGAAGCAATGGTACAATATTAGATAGTAGATACAATTTTATTCCTTACTTTGTGAGAACCTGGTGCTTGATATGGGTTAAGAAAACCTGTGTTGCAAGTCACCAGTGCCCTCCCGCAGAAAGAATTACAATTGATCAGTTCAGTACTATTAAAAATACGAGTACATGCTGTTTAATATACTGAACCGCATTGCAGAATCGTGTTGGAAAATGCTCTAGTGGTCTCCCGGTTTTGTACAGGGACCCGTATTTAACACGGGACGTAAAAGGATGCACAACCACGTCATTGTTTTAACTTTATAGGCACGAGTTAGAGCAAAATAACCCACTTTATAAATCGTGAATATGTCGTGACGTCGCAATATATTGACGTAAATGATCGGCCGTGTGAGTCATCAGATATGAGGTAGTAATACTACAATCTATTTTCTATCGCATAACAGTGTTCCAGTAGGAACATTAAGCTGTCGTACCTGGCATAAAATATAAGATGATAACCGTAAAACAAGACAAAAGGTCACCGCTAAAATATTATTTTGGCGGGCGGCCCAAACAGCACGACCAACTTATGGTTCCAGGTGGTCGACAAGTTTTAAAGTCAGGGTTGGGTTGAATAACGTAAAATGGAATAAATAAAAAATATTGTTTCGCTTTACGTATTGACTTTATAAAATTTATGTTACTCGTATTTTATATGATTTTTAGGATAATAGCATAAACTTTAAAATACACATCTTATCTCTTGTTACATCGGATGTATAACAAAACTGGTGGATAGTGGGAATACACACTCCTCTGCCTACTTGGAGAAATACAAGCGTGATGATGCGTTAGAAGCATCAAAAATTACAGTAACCTATTAACCAAAACCAGAATTAGCTGAACAACGCAGGAATTGTTCGTCGGCGTTGTGACACAACATCTATAAAGGATGTGATAACTGCTGGCTTCCGTTTCTCATCGACTGCGCGGTTAAATGTTAAACAATTATGAGCTGAAAAATAGTGACAGATCGCTTGTAAATGTGTTTACGACACTGTTCGTCGGCGGTAACAATTTGTTATCTTTTTGTTCTCCTGTTGCTGCGACTTTTGTTATCTTGGATTTTGCTAACAATGTTTTATAAATAATAAGTAGGTTATGTGTTGTCTAATTATTCCCTAGTTTTTATTTTTTATCGTTTCTTTACATTATTTAAATTGCCTCGATTATATTGCCATTTGTTTACAGCCTGTGTATCTACCCACACTTGGCCAACCCGGCAGATTATGTCCTAAATTAGCTCCTTCTCATTCTGGGATGAGACTCATTTCCAATGCTGGAGCCATACAAGGGTTGATGATTATGATGATTTTCGTAAATATTTGGGCAAAATACATATTTGGGCATAAAAACATCTAAAAGGTTATACCTTAGGTTATACCCTGCGTCGGATACTATTGAGATTTCCTAATGTAAAAATTCCTAGTAGTGGCTCGGAATGCAGATTATTGCCCGGTGTATGGCAATAGGTTCACCCCCTATTACATAGTGGGACGTAGAACGTTACAGGTGAAATGACAAAAGTATACTCCACTCCTCTGCATATCTCTTCAAGGATTGCAAGCGTGAAATTAAAATTTTGTCAGTTGTATGGTAATCACTAGTTTGTATTATACAGACCAACAATTCAGTGTTTAAAAATGGCGGAGATGCGCGGGCGGGCGCGGAAGTTAATACGTTACTCGTGGAGACACCGGGCGCCTTCCTTGAGATATTTACCGCTTCTAAATCCCCACAGTCTTCTCCTTTTAAACGTTTCCACTCGTTACTCTTGCTTACTTGCGCTAATTCGTTTTCTCATTTTCAAATGATAGTGTTCTAAAGGTGGACGCGACGTGATCGTGATGCGTTTTAATAGCCCGTGTAATGATCCCGCTAATAGTATTAGTGTTGTATTGTGATGGTTGCCAGTGTTGAAAGTCATATTGTAGTGTAACGTAACTAAAGATGTACGTTAAATTGTACTTACATTATATAAAAAAAAAAAAAAAAAACTAATCCCTACTTACCCAACATGGTAGACTATGGTCGTAACCGTTGTCATCATGCGGCGGGACCCGCCTTCAACGGTGGACTGATAAAAGGGTTGAAGATAGATACGATATTAAACTTACGAATACACATTAAAAAATATTTAGTTAAATTTGTATTTTTCAGGATTATTGATGTGTTTGCTGGAATTTGTTTTATAATTTTCGCCTGCTCTTGACATTAAGGGCAGGCGAAAATTACAGATAAAGATATATATCTTGATTTTTTTTAATATATCCGTAACAATTTAATAGGCCAATATTATATTTATTGTTTTTGCCTTCTTAGATAATTTTTAAATCTTATTTTTTTTCTTCGTCTTGTCTTTCATCCTTTCAGTTTTTACTTTTATTCAGTGCGCAGATTTTAGTACGATTGATGCTACAAGTATGTACTGTTTCTGCTATGAAAATACGAGTACACTTGTATAGTACAAAATTTGTTTTGTGTTTGTCGGCATTTTAATAATTAAATCCATTACCATCCTTTGTTCCATTTATATGAACGTGGTACTAATGACTATATTCGTTTTAATTACACAGCTCATTATTAGCATTTTTCGGGCGGTATTTTAAAATATTATCAACAGCGTTGTCAGTATAAAGGTGCGGTCACACAACACCTGGCGTAAGGGCGCGCCCACACGCGAATCCCCCATTATCAACGCTAACAATATTTCATACGAGCTCATATAATATGCAAGTGACGTGTCCACATTTATGACACTTTGTCGGCTGACACGGAAAAAATATGATATTCGTGACAACATTATTTAGTAACAGCGTGTAAAGGGTGAGAAAGTTTCATATACATTTTATTTTTTGTTGTACGGCTAACCTACATGTCAGATAGGCCGCTGTGTAATCAATTGTACAACATTAGTCGATTGTACAGTACTAGTTAATTGTACAATACTAGTCCATTGTACAATATTTTCCCGCTTCGATGAATATTTAAGTAATTAGAATAACTGTTTTATTTACAACCGGTAAATTAATTCTAAAAGACATTTTTTATAAATTACCATCTCCCCTGTTTTGAGATCATCGGTGCCGAAAACATAATTTGTTACTTAAAGTAGAGAAATACCAGTTTATTTTGATATACCTAAGTACGGAAAATTTGCTATGAAAATATTGCTAGACGTGGCATAATTTTATTATTATTATTGTGGCTATTATTATTGTTCTTGTTCTCAACACACACACACGGGAAACGTGGCGATAAATTAACGTGTAAATTTCCCCCGGTTCACGTCATTCTCGCCTGATGTATGTACAGTGCGAGTGTCTAAAGTACGAAATTGTTTAGAAGCCAGCTAATTAGACGATGAGAATAAATTGTTACAATTATTTACGCCCGCTTCGCTCGCCGCTGACTCGTGCATCTATTTATTGAAATGAGAAACCGTGACCTCACAAAAATAGCTCTCGTTAACTCCATTTCCATTTAATTTAAAATTTGCTCTACAATCTATTTATTTTGTACATTGTGCATAATACACATGAATAACAATTGTGACACTACAAATAAATATTAAATGCTTATTTTGGTTTATACATGGATTTTGAACTGTAATACGACCTAAGTTGAGTTCGATGCCTAGTTTCAGTAAAAGATTAGATTTAATCGTCATCAAAATCAGCAAACCTTAATTGTTTCATTGTGGGATTGTTTTCTCACAAAATGAGAAGTATAATGCCAAAATCTACCACGTTTGTCAAATGCCAGACGGCACATTTCACATTTCTAAGTGAACGTTTAGGATTAATTCATATACCTACTCGTAGGTTGTTTTCAGTAGGGAACCATGCCTCCCTTTATGTATATGGTTGCCTGAGGGTGAACCATTCTCATTCCGTTAGAATCTGTAAGTCCAACATTAAAACGATGAAAGGGTTGGTGATCGTAATGATGATGCTGGTGAAGCATGTATGTAGTTAAATAAAGATAACCATTTCTTAAGCCGAGGTATTAAATAATCTTAAAACTCGTGTCATATGCCGTGTAGCTCTATTATAGTTCTCGTATTTAGTTAGAGCCGAACCGTTACGAAACTGACGCTACGATTTATTGATCCGTTGATAGCTTATCGTTTGTTTTATCTGTAAAACGTGTATCGAGCTTTTATATACGCAGATATAATATGTACATATGTATAAATGTACATAATATATTGGGGTGGCTCGGGGCTTGTGCTGTACAGTTTTTGAACATTATTAATACAGAATTTATTAAATATAATCTGTGACACGCGCCTGTGATACCAAGTAATGTAATAAGTTTGGAAAAGAGGTATGTTCTGTAAAATATTTCATCCTATTTTAAATGTTTTTGGGTTGTTATAATATGATCTTAAGATATTTTTTGCTACTTAAGGAGAACCTTCTAGAATCCTTGTACATTTTTCAAAAACATTACACGTACGTAGGAGTCTGAGGAGGAGTCAGGATCTGCGATTTGGCACACACACAACTTCCTTGGGTACTTACAACTTACACCAGACTTGGGTAAATACTGTAAGAAGTTCAGGTAGACATAGAGTGCGGAAAGCTAACATTTATATTACGCGTATAAACAAAACGTTTTTATAAGAAGGTACATTAAAATTTGGTATGTAAAAGTAGCACGGAGTCGAGAGTAGTAGAAGTATATTCTTTAACATCACTGTACCTGGAGGAGTCACCGTCGAATTTCAATCACGACTGGACTACTGGTGTACACACAGCAATAATGATACTAGTGTAGGTAATATACATGAATATCGCATGTTAATAATGCTCGTTTTAGTTGAGCAATGCAGTCGGCATGTCTGTGGCTATACTGGTGTAATAACTGGAGTAATAGAGGCGTAATTACACGTGCACACCATTATAAAATTCATTTATTTAATCACTGCACTCGGAAACGGAAAATAAGAATAGACAATAAAATTTTGATTAAAAATAAAAGTGATTTATTAGAGGTTTAGTGATTTTAATTTATTGCGTGATATCGGCAAATAATTGTTATGTATAATAAATAAAATTTTAACCTAACACTACGTCGTCTGATGTCAAAGTAGACAGAGCCGAGACTGAGGTAATCAGAGGGTTATACATTTCACTAAACTGTTTATACATTTCACCCTCGGACACGGAACAAATAATTCTGTTCATCACGCAAATATTTGTTGATGAGAATGGAACCCACGACCATTGGCTCAGCTGTCAGGTTCAGTAACAGCTGGATCAACGGGCTAGATATATGTATATGTATATGCTCAATGACAACGGTTTTATTAAGTTTAATGTGTTTAACTCATCCCTGGTCACTAAATATTGCACATTTTACATTCAATTTGCATTGTTTAACACCTAGAGTGCGGCTGATATTTGATTACAAAATATAACATCAAGCCTGTATTTCCCCGAAGGGATAGGCACAGCCGTGTATTCACGCTTCATCAGTTACTTTCTACGTAATATCATGGAATACGAGTAGGGTGTGCGACTATTGGCATACACCGGGCACAAATCCAATAATTATAAAATTAGAAATTTTCTTTCAATAGAACGCAGCAGCCCGCTAATGCAACACGATGTGTCTGATCTAATAACGTCAACACTCTTACAGCTAATGGGATCAATTTGGATAATTTATTCGATTTCGTCACAGGCGGAGGTCACCGGAGCAATGTGGGTAAGGTCACCAGTCGACCCCGTCAATTGTATGTGGGCATGAGGATCTTCAATAATTTTTCGGTCTCTTAATATTTTTCTCTTTTCTTCTTACGAAACTGAAATACGAATTAATCATTATATATCACAGTCTTTAAAAAATAAAATTGTTCATGTCTGTTAGTTTTATTATCGTATTACCTTATAAAATATTAAAAATACAATCTATTTTCTTTGGGAATTGAACCCACACCCATTAGATCAGAAGTCAGGTTCATTAAACAGTAGACCAATGGGCCAGTCGTAGCGTACTGCAATGTTGGATATGGGGCACATAAACATTTGGTTTCTATTAACATAGAAATGACCGCGAAGGCTCGTTACCCCGGTACGGTTAAATGCCAAGCTTACGGTGACTTTGTAGGAATAAAATTCACTCGCAATCGTAGTTACAACTGACGACCCCGACAGAACCTAATCAAATATGTACGAGGCCTGCGCCAGGTGAGGGCTCGCAGGTGCATGACACCACTTCTTTTGTCCCTCTCACTCCAACCCCGAACCGTTATATGTTTGTCTCTCGTGTCGACGTAATGCTTTTTTCCCTCGCATATAACGTTTTTTCGAGGGCAGATACACAGATATGCATCGCATCGGCTTGATATAGTGTGGTCTTATTTGACTTTTCATCCGTCCGTGTCATGCATTTAAAAAAAATGGCTTTTGAGTTAGTTGCCTATATTCTCATTTTTCCTCGTTCTAGTTTCGCGCGCTTTCGGTTTTTGCTTCCCGCGTTTTCGCACGGCGCGGCGGCGGCTAGGCGGGGCTCCGGGAGCCTTTTATGTAAATTGAATTTGTCATCTTAGTTAAACTGGTTTGCGACATAATCGACTTGACATGTAAGATGTATTTTTTTTATTAAATTAAATTTTTTGTACCTTAATTTTTTTTAGTATGATTCGATGCTCTCACGACTTGTTTATGTTTATATTTCATATTCTTTTAAGTATTGAAGCATCAATACGTTGTGAATATACGAATTCATTTATTAAACATACGATCATTAGATGTAAAGATAAACATCTCAATCGTGGTTGTATAATTTTAAACCTGGCTTTGTAGACATGGTTTCTTTTTGCTTAGAACTAGAAGTAAGGGTGGGAAGAAATTAAAGGTGCACATATATACATAGATCACATAACTTAGATAGATAGAGATCAGATACCACTACATTAAATTATTAAAAAATAACCGACTATTTAGTAGGTGTACTGATAGAAAAAAACTAGATTGCCGTTTCTTCTGCGTCAAGGTATATTTGTGGAGCGAATAAATCCCGAATAAATATTTTAGATCTTTTTAGTATTCGAAAACGCTTCGTAATTTAAAATTCTCTGTAATTTAAAAAAAAAGACACGTTAGATTAAATCGAATTTAAGTATCAATTCAACGGTATTACTATTTTTGAGTGTAATAAATCCACTTAAGAAATAAATTACACAATATCCTACCGCCGAAGGAAACAATCCGCCTTGACATTAATTAGAACACTAAAATGGCGTGTGAAATATTTCAATCGTTACGTTTTATTGAATCAATTATTTATTTAGTCTAATACCACACTAACAATAAAATATTGGGCTTACGTAATCATTTAACGAGTGCTGCCTCAGGATAAACTAGTTTGTAAGCGATATTTATTTCCTAGTACCTACATAATATTCCATTTATATGAAAAACAATAATATCTATTATCGCAATAAATCTAGCAATTTACTTTGATTTGTCCATAGATGGGGCAATAAATTAAAAATAATTAACAGTATAAAGCTTGCCTAAAATATATCAATATTTTAAATATCTGAATAGTATTCGTTAAAAATTCTTCTTAGCACATTAATACCACTTTAAAACTGCTTATAATTATCGTTTTCCTTGATATCCAGAAGAACAAACATTTTTCTTGGATATATATCAAAACCATAATACACAGCTTCGAAGACAGGATCACACCTACTGCTGAACCAACCGGCCACTAACACGGCAAGTGTTCGGTTAGAAAGAAAAAGAAATAAAGTTACTTCACGCAACATCATTTTAATTGTATTCGATAATAAAGTTATCGTGAAACATTTGAATACAGCGCTTTTGAAACTGTCTAACGCAGTAACATTAATTATTATTATCTAATAAAAGCGCTGTGAGCACAAACGGTATGGTTACGGAAATTATAATAAAAATATTGCTACAGCAACTTATGGTTAAATACTAATCAATCGCTCGCATAAATGTTTCTTCCGACCTGTATGTACAACGAAATATTGTTCAAGATAAGAGTGACTATGCACTTTCTGGGTAAGCATGCTACATTTCGCTTACAAACTGGTGACATTGTAGTAACAGTTATCGTAAAACAATATAAAAAGTAATTATTTATAATTATCATTAGCCCTTTCACCGTTTCACTGTATGTCACTGGTCTTCTTCCAAAGTGAGAATAGTTAAGGCATTGTCTGCCACGCTGGCCAAGTGCAGGGGGCAGATAGCAGGTTATACGCACTTTGCAGAACATAAAGCATTGTAATGTGCGCAAGGTCCCTTACGATGTTTCATTTTATCGTTATAGCAAGTTATAACATAATCATAAAACGCATGTAGTGTTGTAAACAGGTGCGTACAAGGATTCGAATCCAGGACTGCCTGAAGTAGGAGATTGAGTTTTCAATCACTAAGGTATTATTATTTTTTTGATAGATAAGTCTACTAGTCGATTACAAAGTATGTTACAAAATAAAGCTTATGTTATTATCGAAATCTATTTTCCTAAATTGAAATCGTGACTGCACATATCAATGTAAAGACACGTAAACTACTTATGAAATATTTTTAGAGCGACCACTCAGTACATTAGATTAGCATCAGTGTGAGTAATGAGTTCATCTTGTAAAATAAAACCGCATAAAATTTTTATTCCGATGTAAATGTATATAAAAAATGTTGAATAATAAAATAAAAATTCTATACGAAATTATAAAATACTGGTAGATATGGCTGTATTTGTGCGGTTGTAACCGGATAAAGCCGGTTGTAATTTTTCGCCAACATTGTTTATCACATTAACCATAACACAACGTGTATTATTCGAGGCTTTAACTAAACGAGTGTTTGGCAACTGGCAACTCCGGTCGAGTTTCGGTGACCGGAAGTGCTTGCGGGTTGAGGCGCGGGATTTGACCGGAAGTTGCAGACCGAGCCTGATGTGTTAAGCTTTAGTAGGGGCTTAACTGAGTTATTAATTAATAGCCACGAGCATCCGGCTCCCGTTAAATGTGCGAAATTTCAGCAAAGAATTTTTTTCCATTTTAACTTTTACGCTGTGTGATATTTTTTATCGTTATTTCGCTTATTTCTCGTCCCCTTTACAATGCAGTAACTAATTATACAAATGTTTGTAAATACATTATTTTTAATAACAATATTTTATGTAGTAATTAACACATTATTATGAAATAACGGCATATTAGTCTGGAACGAACGTAAGTTTTATGCTTCCGATGTGTTCATTCTATAGATAGATGGTCCGTGGAAATGTCAGGTACGTATTTATGGTTTACTTTTACCGCGCTAACACTCCTGTAAAAATGTCAGGACAGGTGTAAGCGTTAGGAACGGCTTAACTATAGGAAATATTTTAATATAATAAAGGTAATATTAATGTAAATTTTTAATAAAAGTAATAAGTTTAATGTAATGCATCAAAGCATAAACATCTTGTATATATATAACACTATTCACCAATCATTTTATCGTCCTCTGTTGAACACGAATTTCCTTTCAGGATGAGAAGAGTTAAAGCCATATCTGCACCCTGGGCAACTATGCTTTGATAAATTAATGTTTTTATTATATGTATTTAATCGAGGGTTTGTTTTATTTAAATATAACAAACCATCACTCTATTATATGAGTTATTCATTAATGCTTTTTAGTTTCACATGATTTGCTAGGCTAATTCTATTCTAAAAAAAGATTTAGGAATTTACCTTTGAGTGCAGAAGAAATTAAGTTTTTTTTGAAAGTTCTTGTGGCATCCCTTGCTCGTGCCCTAGAAGCGGAAACTGCTTCCCTGCCGTTACGCGTTGCTTATGCATCTGGAACCGGGTTCAAATTGATGGATGTGGACAGTGAGCACCTATTAATACATGACGTGCTCCAGTTCCAGTTCGTGTATGAATTTAGGGGTAACAGGAATCGTACATCCGTTCAGAGCTTAGCCGTGCCTATTTAGGATGCGCTATACCGCAAACAGCCGGTTGCCAGAGCCTCGTCGGTTATAGCAGGGTGCATCACGTGCAGGTGAGGTTGACTTGGGCTCCTGGGATGGTGTTTGGAACC
>DWDT01004354.1:0-11322 GCA_018245595.1 Microceris scylla | reverse complement strand
ATTCTGAGCTTTATTATAAATATAAACATGGATATGCCGTTTATGGCAAACGTAGCATAGGACGCCTTCCAGCAGGTGGAGTGACGATATACGCAAAGTGGCAGTGGTTGGATGCCAAGAGCTGAAGATCGAGCTCAGTGGCGTGTCATTGGAGGGCCTATGTCCAGCAGTGGACGGGAGTAGGCTGATGATGATGATGATATGCCATTTGTCCTAGATTTATAAAAATTCGAGAGATTCATTTTATATTTTATTGCAAAACAGATTGACTGCATTGTCGTGACCGCTGAGACGATGCGGCGCCGTCGGCAGTCTTCGTATCCACTCGATTGTCGTCGTTATATAAACTCTTATTACAGGGATTGAGTGGGACGACGCGCCCGAACTAGACCGAATTGTGGACCATCC
Source organism: Microceris scylla (assembly GCA_018245595.1). NCBI lineage: Eukaryota > Metazoa > Arthropoda > Insecta > Lepidoptera > Hesperiidae > Microceris > Microceris scylla. Next base: position 10,914 of record DWDT01004354.1, on the reverse strand, counting down.
ATACATCTTCTACGTGCGCTGGCGAAACTTAACTTTACTTAATGGAAATTTTGTTCTATAATTCCAGTACTTTTCAATTTGGAAATATGTAACAATATCATTTAATTATTTTTTATTGCCACTCCGAAAACACAATTTTTTAACTGGCAGTTAATATATGTAAGTTACATTTAATATAATACATAAATCTTAAAGTATGTCAGTGCAACAGTTGCCAACGTGTAATCACCAAAAAGGTATGTAGGTAAGTTTAAATATATTTTGGGTTCTGACCTTAGTAATGAAATAATAACATTTATTTGAATTTATAATTTTATTTATCCTTTACATTAAGACGAGACAAAATATAACTATAGTTAAGTATAACAGAAGCTATTACTAGTTAACATTCAATTTCCAGTAGGTGTTACGAGCTACGCTTCTACGGTTCAAAAGTTCACTGGACGGAAAAATGGTTTCTTGTTAGGATAAAATTAAATTTCAATTCGATGGAAAATTTCATTGGAACCGTGTTATAACCATCCTTTTTGGTCACTATAAATCGTGCAAAATTGCAGAATTATTCATAACAATTTAGATGTGACTTAATTAGTGTTACTCGACATGTTAATTACGCTGTAATAAAAATATTAATTAATAAATTAATAAACGTTTAAATTCTCATTATCTTCTTTTTCGTTGTACATATTCTAGACAAACTATTCCACAACTACTGAAAATTGAAAATTAAAATACCTACCGAGACATAAACGGGAATTCGATTTACGAAATCGTTCTCAAATTTAGCACTAAAACTCCATAGACAGGTGCTCTCCAAGAGAGATACATAACTTATTAAAATTAGATATAAGAAGAAGATTTAAAAATGTATGCAACATTGAATATAATATGGAATAGTAATAATAATATCCCTATCTACATATAAACATGTGAGTGTCAAGGTAGAATCTTCAAAGGGATATTTATAAAAAGAAAGTTACATTTAAAATAAGCGCACTCAGAATTTAGTTCATATATAATTACAATAAAATTTCATTGAAATACCAAACCGAACTTAATAATTGGTCAGGAATATTCGACGCATTTTCAAATGTCCAAAAACGAAAATACACACCGAATTAATGCAATCAGTCTTCTATAAACAACAAAAAAGTGAACATACTTGTTCAGTGAAGATTTTATTTTGCCACTACTACACGGAATAACACTTTCATAAGCCTAATATATTACACTTTAAGCAAATCGATACACACAGCTAAATGCGTTGAAGGCGAGCAACGCGAGACGAAACTGACATGAAACCGAATGATCTTTCTTGATTTCCTTATTTTATATATAAAATTGACGTCACAGAAAAATCACACACGAAAAATATAACCTTAGCAGAATACATATCAATTTATGTTAGATACATATATCTCCTCGGTAACACTTTCAAGATAATGATTGCTAACCATGCACAATACACGACTTTTTTTACTGTCTTTTATTAAATGTCTACTATTTTTTTTACTTCTAGTATTAAAAGAGTGCGAGACGTACTTAAGGTCAACTTAAGTTAAAAGTTGTATTCTGATTGTTTTCCACGGTTTCATCACAAATCTAATACACACTCGACTCTATCATATTGAAAAGAGATGAAAGCGATTTTTCAACGAGTACCTATACCTTTCAGGTGACAAAAAGTACCATCACAGGATCCCGTAACTAATACTTCCATGAGTAAACCATAAAAATAAATATTTCTTCTGAATTCGTTGAAAGGCTTCTAATAGTCGCGTGCTAGACCAGCCGGTCCCCATGCTAACATGTGTAATATCGTTAAAAAAAGAAAAAACATCTTTCGCATTCAACGTGTGATGAATTTACAAGAAAATTATAAGAATTACATCAATTTTTAAGAAAAGAGATACACGTCGTACTTGCTGCACGGCAATAAGTATAATACTATGTATACCTTAATAACAATATAAGTTAAAAGTCGAATAACTTCACACAGAGCTGCTTATTAATAATTCAAAACTGGGACCTCATTTGAAAGGAAGCGTTCATGTTCTATCTTCCATCTTAAGTATACAAGCGGTCGCTAGTAAGGCCCTCTCCGGATAGGCCTCGACATTACATAAAGGCAAGACTAGCGTTATCAACATGCAAGTCTTTTTATATACTGTTCGTAGTTACATTTGAGACATACATATATGTATATTGTGTAACGATAAATTTTCTCAAAAGCAACGCCTAGTGCCGGTTCGTTGACTGGTTTCGTAACTTCTGACATGTAGGATACGGAATCAAAACATTCTTACATGGAGTATTAAGTAATATTATTGTAACAATATTCCAAAGTTTAATATATTTGAAGAATTGATTAAATATAAATATTAAACTTTTTCTATTTTGACGATTTTTGGTTGAGTACTCGATTGACGAGTTTGCAAACGTCCAAAATAAGGCATTTTTTTTAAATAATATCCAGGATTCTAAAGCCATATTATAAACTGAATGCAGTTTTTGCAACTTGTAATGACAAGTCGGAAGTCTGTGACCGTTTTTAATAGTTTTATAATATATAGAGAAATAAATTGTATAGCGGAGTGGAGAGTTACAAAAAAAATAATGTTCTAAAATAAAATAATAAATCAATAAACAAAAAATATTTTTTAAACCTGAATTGTAAACTCAGAGGTATCCCTTATTTTGTTAACTGCGTAAAAATCTAGGGGAATTTATTGTAGGTACTATACGTGTAAAACAAAAATTATAATACTGTGCTATAGAGAAAAATAAATAATAACAGGTAAAATATAGCATAAATACTCCGGGATACAGTTGCGTCAAAAAATTGTAAAAAGAAACAATTTAGGCTTACATTGGTAAGGTGCATGTTGGTGGTAATAAGAAGACAGTTCCCCTTTTCTCTTACAAATTACGATAGACTAGTTACACTTCATGTGTATTTTGGAATACTGCTCCCTGCAAATAAGAAAAAATATTTATTGCAGTTTGCGTGTGATTTTTTAAATTTTTTCGTACCTACATATCAATAAAACTAATACGTATATAATTAAAAGGCAATTCAATAATAGATAAGTAATTCAGTATGCAGATATTTATTCAAATGAAATTATTAAGTGTAATTACATTATAATATACCTGATGATATTGTCAATATAAGTAATCGTTGACTAGTTCCATACAGTGAACAAACATGGTTATTAAAAATTGCAGTTTCGATTGTGTTCTGTGGAACGACAACGCGACACGGCTAAAAATAATCAATTTCAGTAACGACCCCCGCCATCTTCATTCGATTTTTTTTGTAAGATATACATACATCATAATTGTTCATGTAGACATAAATAGCTAAAAAATAACTAGCGGTTACTAGTAGTTAATATACTTAAAAAGTTCGTAGCAAGTAGCAACTATATCTGTCAATAGCAAAAGCTGTCATACATGTAAATTCCTTCTCTAGCTTGCGTCGTTGTTTTCAAGATCTTGTGAATCATTTCGACAATAAAATGAACAGTAATGCATTCAAATAGACTGAACCATTCATAATGTGCCAGAATACATATTTAGTTACACACTTTGCTAGTGACAGAAAAACAGACAAGTACCTTGAAATATTGTTATAATAATAAAAAAGATTTAAGATTATGTATTTTCATAATTGCCTACACAAATATTTTCAATATTATTATGTTAATATTGATAAATTTAAATTTATATTTAAATAACAAGATAGTGGTAAGATTTTTTTAAATTGTGATTATTATTATATTATAAATTTTGCATTTACTCAATTGGTAACATGTGAATGTTAAAAGGACCCAACAACTAGTTATATACAGGTAGTAACTTCGGTTTAAGTTACAACCCTACAATAATGTGCAACCACATCGCAAGCAACAAGAAATGTGAAAAACATTATTTGCTAAATAGTACACACAAAAGTTAATCATTCCAATGATTATGTTTCCATCTTATCAATATCAAAATATTACACAGAAATAAATTCAACCTATGTACCTTAATGTTGAACTAATATTAAATAAATAAAAAGAGACCATTACAAAATTTTATGTTACATTATTTTTTACCTATATTTCAAGAGACACCTACATGGCAAAAAATGAAAACTAAATGAAATTGAAGACAAAATTTAAGCACAAAAATTTAAATACTCAAGTTATTCATTTGTCATTTTGTACATTTCGCTAGTCTAGCATCATTTTTCTTCATTTGCCTCATGTTTATGTTCACTACAAAGGTATGTATAAGTACCAAGAAACAGTTTATAGTATTGTATATCTTTATACAATTATGTGCTGACCCACTGATCAAGTCTGAAACATCTTATAAGCAAAACACATTTTCAGAACCTTGACCAGTCACACTACTTTCTTGGTCCTTATTGTATCATATAGTATATTTAAGCAATCAACAGAAATTTTGTAATTCTAGCATTCTAATAAATCTGCTTAAACACAAATTTCATACTTTTTACAATCTTAATAATTATGTCATAAGTTTATATTGGTCAATATCTAATAAGTTTTTTGAAAGAAAGGATTGTTCAAAATTAAAATATTATATTTCATATGTAAGAAACCCATTACTTTTAAATATAGGCATTTCTATAATTATTTTCATATGTGCGACTCAATACATATTGTTCAAGCAATATAATACACAAAACATATTTTATGGCTAGAATTTTGCTAAATTATTGTTAGCTAGAGAAAAGGAAAAATGTTGTGTATTTACTAAACTATTATTATTCATTTATTCATTTAACTACCTTGCCAGAAATATTTCATGATAACTACTTTGAAAGAGAAGGGAAATATTCCATAATTACTTTTATAACAGATATATTCATTTAAAAATTTAGAGATAAATAACACAACAATGATACTGATGAATAATCTTAAAAAAAATTTATTGAACTGAGTACCAAGTCTCATACAAAAATTAAGAAGTCTAAAGGCATTTTTTTGAGATCAAGCAAACTACAGGAAAATGATTGTACCTCATAGACTTTGTTAAGGGACTGGTATCATAGTAAAGATGAAATCAAAGTAAAGATGAAATGCCTTAGATATCTTTGCAACCTTCCATACTGATGATTATATTATGATCAATATGACAAAAAACAATAATTGGAGACAACAGATAAATACAATTGAGATTGTTTTTAAGTTGTACAGGTTATAAATAAACAAATAAAGGCCAGACCAGACTATTTCCCTCAATTTCATTGTTTTGCACAGACAATTATGGAGATTAAAAAATTCTTTCTCAACTCATATTTTATAATGGAGCCTGTTCTATGCATATATTGCAACATACCAGAGAGCATAGACAAGACTTAGAGGTATATGTATATATACAACTGAAAAAGATACAAATTAATACACTAAATGTATCATAAACAGTGAGAAGGCAATTTATTTTGTAGCTATGAGGCTAAGATACTTACAGTTAGTAATATATCAATGGAAAAAAATTAATAAGCAATGCTGCTACTTTTAGTGAGAGCTGAATCTAAAAACTATAAAGCTTCCATAGTTGTAATAAATATACGTGAACATCAAGCATATATTATGATGCTGATGATAACACACATTAAACTCATCAATTCTTTGTTTTAGCCATACTTGAACGGAACTAATTTTCTAAAAAATTCTTGTAGGCTTATTCTTGATTTTAGAGTGTTAAATGTACACCCATTTAGATTTTTTTGAGGATTTATTTAGGTGTGTTTGGCAAAATTTAAGCAAATATGCAATATTCATAAAAATTTCAATGTTTTATATTGAAATGGCTAAGGTAAATAACCTATAACCAAGGGTTTAGAATAAAGTGTATTAAAGTCAAGCAGAAGGCTCAGTTATGAATCTTGTTAAAAGTAAACATATAGGAAGACTTGGAACATGTATTTTACTGGTTTTCATTCATTCAAATAAACCTGAGTATAATCAACAAGCTATTAATGATGTATAAGTATTGCAGAGCACTTCAGAAATAGACATGGCGCATCAATTGTAACTTAGACATAATTTCAAATGAACACTTCTCTGGTTGCCTTTCTCTTACCACTTATATTTCAATTAAATATCAAGTTCTCAGACAAAAAATGAGTGGCTCACTTGAAAATTTTCACTTGTTCATACAATAAGACTCATATACTATGGGCAAAAGTCAAAACAACTGGGAGAAATTTAAAAAAAAACTAAACCCTTCATTTGGGCTAACTAATTTTGATACAAGCCCCCTCCAAGGCACGCTACGCCACTGACTGTGGGATTCCTAAACAACACCTTAGGATGCCATGTGGTCAATTTTGTGACCACTAACATGAGAGATAAGTACTTCTTGGATCTCTACTGAATATATTGAATATTGCAACGTCTGTCAATCAAGGTCAATAAATATTATCACTACCAGTAAATATGGGTTAAATAGGCAACACATAGGCAACTCCTCTGATATTGCAAGTGTCTATGTGAAAGCAACCACTTACCATCCGACAGGCTGTCTGTTCACCAAGGCTTTTATATTAAAACATACAGTTCATACCTATACCAACCTCACATCATACTAAGTTATGATCAATTACTCAAATGATAGCTGAAACACAAAATTAGAGAAACTAACTTTCTCCACTCCCTCATTATAAGAACAATGTATACATTACACTAGCTGATATACTAGATGATTATATACCTGATTAATTTTCTATTAATTGTCAATAATGATAATGTTCTTCAAGCAATGTACAATGGATATTTATATTATAGGTTAGCAATACATGGAACAAGAACAATGATTTTAATGTTCAACCACCTTTTGCCTAAACTGTAAGCATTAAGTATATATTTATGACGATATGACACTGAATAATAAACTGTGTCCATTAAGTGTTCTATTTTAGTCACCCAACAACATTATAACAAGTTAACATCAACACATGTTTGATAACAGCTAAGTCATGAAAACAGCAATGGATTTACATAGACAAGTTGTAATTTTCATTTTTCGTGTTCCGAATTCAAATTTTGTTTCACAATAAGATAATGTACATTAAATTAATTAGCATATACACTAAAAGTAACCTAAATGTTTTTCATAAAGTAACTAATTTACTAAATATAATCACACAAGACTAATATAACTAGGCATTGCATTAAGTATAATAATGCTGATCAGCAATTGATACAAGTAAATCTAAATTTAAAGAATACCCGAAAAGGTCTATAAGCCATAACATAATTCCTTAAATCTAAGCATTAGATAATACTTTATGCCATAATACTTTATGCCATAAATCATATCAAAATAAAAAAAATAATGTCTGTCAATATTAAAGCCATTTCTGCCCTATTAGTGCACTTACATACTTGGGCAACTATACTGTATTCTAAAAGAAATTAAAAAACAAGTATTGTGTAACTTACTTTATGTACGAAATAAAAGCAAAGGTAAATGATTTACTTTTCACAATGCAATGTAATCAATTTAAATTTTTGTTATGTAATTGGTGTTTTTTGCTTGGAATTATGTTTTTTAAATTTTTGTTAGTTAATGTGAAATTCCATAATTGACCCCACCTGTGTTGAGGCCAGTATTTTCGGAAGCGCCAGGCACTGGTGGAGCGGGCATGGCGATGGGCGGAGCTTGCTCTCCGCTGGGGCGGCCTTCCCCTCCGGGCTGGGAGGTCACCGCCTGGACACCATCGGAGTCGTCCCTCTCCAAAGTGTGATAGTCTCCAGATTCTTCCGGGGGACGCGGCTTGCACTTGCCACAGCAGCAGTTGCAGCAGCAACACAAACAGCAACAGAAGTAGCAGCCGGTCAAAATGCCGCATACGATGAATAACGCCTTGCACCAAGTGCTTGTAACTACGAAATAGGCGTTGACGTTTTCCTCTCCGAATTGTTCGGCTATGTAAAGGCCGAGGGAGCCGTAATTATCATAAATATTCCTTTTTGTTGCGTCGCTTAGAATTGTATGGGCACGGTTCACTTCCTTAAAACGCTCCGCTGCATCGGGATTGTTGGGATTTTTGTCGGGGTGATATTTTAACGCTAATTTTCGATAGCTTTTCTTAACATCATCCGCAGTTGCAGTTTTTGGAACTTGTAGTATTTGATAGAGGCTGTCCCCTGCGGTTGATAACTTCCTTTTATCCATCGTGTCAATGTGGAAAACTGGTCAGAATAAGATAAGAGCCAGCAATATATTTCGTTCAATTACTCACACACTCTACCTACTATCATTGGGTCTTCGGTGTTCCCTTCCCTAATTCATACCAATAAGCATAGAAAAGATATGGAAACAGATAAAAAAAAACAATGAGAATTTGGTGGTCTACAAAAATTATTTACATTACATGGTTTTGAAAGAAAAAGTCAACAATAGCTGTACTGAATAATTTTGACATTATGTACGGCTATTTTTACATACAAGAATTTGTAATTGTTACAATGAATTATTTTAAAATAAATTCTCACTTCTGCCCCCTAGGGGCGAAACAGAACATTTTTTTATCAATCCAGTCTAAGGAATACATAATTATTATCGATACATATATCTATAAAGGATATAATTATTATTATGGTATAATTAAGGTAAGGTATTTATTGAATAGTAATATGTTAAAATATACGCATGTGGTTTAATTAAGGTAAGGTATATAATCAATAGTAATATCTTAAAATATACGCAAACAGTAATATTTTTACTACTTTACGAATTATATTTTTTTATCATAATGTTTGAAAATATTTCTAATTACTCGCATCTTAGTGTAAAAAAAATATTATAAAGTTACAAAGAGGTAAGCAATAAGGGAAAAGGTTATTTTATGTAAATGTAAATAAAAATCTTAAATTAGTAAATAAGAATGTTAGTTAATATATCAATTAACAAATTAATGTCGGCCTTAATTTTTCACTATTTTCTTACTAAGTGAAATTGTCATGTAAGAAAAAATTAGTAAGCAAATGTCGTTTTATATAAGTTACAATGTGCACATATTATATTATATGTCAATAAATTGCCAAAGAATTTATGCGAGGCATCGGTTTGTGCTTTGCGAAATTGTATTTCTGTAACAAAAGTACATCTATCGTTCATGTTCAGATGATTTCATTTGATAAGTATTTATAAATGGTTTCCTATAAGTACTTTACGAGATAAATAATTTAATATTGGCAAAAGCAAGAATGTAAAATAAAGCAAGAAAGCAAAAAGCATGATATTAAATGTATGTATTATTATAAATTATATTTGACAATTATTTGAATTGAATGCTGTGTCAGATTTATCAGCGAAACGTCATACAAAAGAATGAAAATAAACGGACATGGCATTGGCATTGTTCGTTATTATTATGTTTATGTAATTTCTGACTATAAATAGGGTGATACAGTCAATAACAAAAACGTATTGATGATACAGTTTATTTCAATAATATGTACTATTAATTATTGCGTGTTAGGTTTTTAATGTAATTGAAGACTAATCCTGTTAGTGACCAATATGAAGGTCCGTGGTGTTTTTCAACTTTACCAAAAAATTCTAAATCGGAGGCCTTATTTAGTGCAAGCAATTCAGACAGGCACATTAATGGCCGCAGGGGACATTATATCGCAAACTTTGATAGAAGAGAAAACTTTGAAAAAAATGGACATAATGAGGACACTAAAATTTTCATCCATAGGATTTTTTGTTGGCGTAAGTATAGAAAATTGTACAATAATATTTTTCCACGTAAAATAATTTTCAATATTTCTAGAATTGCATATTTTGGACAACATACATTTCTAATTTTTCAGGGTCCTGCACTTAGGGTTTGGTATGGCTTGCTAAACCAACATATAGGCTCAAGTGGAAAGTCTGTAACACTGAAGAAGGTTTTTATTGATCAGTTTGTGTTTGCACCATCATTTCTTTTCTTACTGCTTATTGCCGTAGGTACGATGCAAGGCAAGACTTTAGAGGGTATTAAGAGGGATTTAGAAGTGAATTATGTAGATGTTTTGAAAACTAATTATTACATATGGCCATGGGTCCAGTTAGTTAATTTTTATTATATTCCTCTTCAATACCAAGTATTAGTAGTGCAGTCAGTTGCCTTGTTTTGGAACACATATCTTTCGTGGAAAACTAACAGGAGGAGACTGTTAGAGTAATTTAATAGACAATAATTCTGTGATATTATTTGTATTATACTTTACCAATTTACCGCACAAATAATATGTGTAACACAAAATGTCTTGCTCAATCATCATTGAGAACTAATGTATTATGGCAAAATTTTTTATTAAATTGAATGTTAATTGTAAAAGTGTTTTAATATTTTAAAGTCTTCCTTAGCTATACCATACTTCTTTAAATATCTGAGAAAAATAAACATTACATAATATTTATGTCCAGATTTTTACTGCCCCACTCATTGCATTTCTACCTGGACAGCTCTTCCAACAGTTTCTTTGTTTGTCAATCCCTTCCTTATTCTTGACTTATTAGTTTTTTTCAAACACCACATTGTAATTACGTATATTTCTACTTGAAATTATGTGGTATAACTACTTTCCCATTTTATCATCATATCACTAGGTTTTACTGTTATATAACATGTAAGGTTGCTGAAAGTTGCCTGAAAATACTGCTGTCTTTTGCTACAAAGTAGTATTAGTCTATTTAAAATGTTGATAATTATGTGATTAGTGTATGTGAAGTTATTTCCATTAATTGTATCAGTGTGGATGATATTGAATTTACTAATTTAATTCTTAATTATTACAGGAATTATTAATTATTACATTCTTAATTATCTGGATTCACCGAATATGTTAAATTGAGATGTTGAGTTTGTTGTGTAGGAGCTTATATCTAATTTGG
>DWDT01004353.1:0-11323 GCA_018245595.1 Microceris scylla | reverse complement strand
ATATAAGTCATATAACATTACGATAGTCGTAAAACAATTATTATTTCAAACTTTCTGAACTGTTGCCTGAAAGATAGTCATTGACATATTACAGTGTAGTCGCAAACGAGCGATATTATAATCAGAGTTATGTTATGAAAGGCACACATATGAAGCTCGTATCGAACTAGAGCGCAGTACGTACATACAGGGGGTGCGCATATCACGAAACGGTAAATTGGAAAAGATGGCGGCGGGGGGCGGCAGGAAAAAATGATATTACGATCCGACACATGTGTTAACTGCGACGGTATATTCACGACTTGATATATTGTGCAGACGGGGACACTCGGTGTGCATACAAGCCTATATTGAAATGTATGTCCATGTATACTAAGGACAACACTCTCAATATTCTTATTATTTTTATCTCGTCCCGTCAAGTCATTTTAAGGATACACAGAGAATGTCGATCGTCAAATGTCTCTAAATTTTTCAACATTGTCATTATTAATCCTAGAAAAAAGTAATCTCACGCCTCTAGCCCGCGAAGAGGTAGGCAAAAGAGTGTATAATTACACTCCCATGTTTCACTAGTTGAGTTGCGTCCCACCATGGAATGGATGGGAGACTTATTGCTGTAGGTATATAGGGTATTGATTTAAACTCCGGGCCGCTACTAGAAATTTGCACTCGGAAATCTATGAAACCTATAATAAAAATTAAATTATAAATAAATTAAAAACAAAATTATAAATTAACTATAATAAAAACTATAATAAATAAATAATATTTATTTCGTCTCAGGCCTCCCCTAATGAACGCAATCGCGCCCTATCCGCGGCTTGCCGATGCCAGCCTGCAGCCTTCCATACAAAGTGAATATAGCCCGAATATTTCATACAAGTACCAATTAGCCTGATATTACTTGCTGCGAACCAGCTAATACAATTCTATTTAATCAAGCGGCGGACGCGCCGTCTCACCAGCTGTGATAACATCATCCCCAATTTTTCACAAAGCTCCAACGCTAAAAACACAGTGATTAGCGCGAACCGAGCCCCATTCGTATGCTTATTAGGATAGCGGGGACACTTGAAACTTCCCCTCGTGTCTTGGTAGGAAACAAGGCATGAGCGGATAGCGATTATAACATAATCATCATCAGTCTATCATCGCCTAACACATACTCGTAGGCTTGTAAAATGGCACGCCGCTGAACTCGATCTTCAGCTCGTCGCATCCAACCGCTGCCAGCCACTTTGCGTATATCGCCACTCCACCTAGCGAGGGTGCGTCCTGCACTACGTCTGCGTAGTAATAATAATAATACACTATAGTTTTTTATCTAACGTCTGTGCTTAAAAAAATATTATTAATATCATTGTAATGAAAGAAAACAAATAATCCAGCATGCAAAATCTGTTATATTTTATAACTAAAAATACATAACATCCCGCCTATATTTCACCAGATGGATAGGCAGAGAAGCGTGGTACTCACACGTCTCACCAGTTATGTTATACGTCCACTGTAGTACGAGGTAAATCTGTTTTGTAAACAATCTATTTATACACCGGCCAAAAGCTCCGATTCCGTGCTACTATTAGGAATTTATAGTTAGAAAAAGACAATACTTTTCCCTACTAGGGAATCGAACTGACCGGAGAAAAAAGTAAACTACCCAATTTAAGTAAATAACCGCTCTCCGCCTAACAATCGCATACCAATTTACAGTATTAAAGAAAAAAAAACTGTCCAAAACTCTAATTATAAGGAACATTTTAAAGCTTGCGAGACGAGGGGTGTACCCACTCGGATATTAATGTTATTACTTTGAGCCTAGTTTTACGATCTTTAGGACATCAACTTTTTATCAGATGGCCTGTTTTTTCTTTGTTATCGGCGAGGCGACGGCGGATCCTCGGTCTTAGGCGGTAAGAGAGGACTTGAGCTAAAACTTGAGCTAAACTTGACCCTATTATTACACTACATACATATATCAAAATTTATTCTTAATGAAAATAAGTTAAACATATTGTTAAACTTGGGCACCAGGTGCATGACAGGGTAGGCAGAAAGCGCTGTCTCTTAAATGCTGTGCGTCTTTTACGAGTATATTGATCACTTTCTTCGCTCACGCACTCCCATTTGTGATCAATGGATTAAACAATGTCTATACTTATGTATGTTGACAGTTTGTTAGAGCGAGCCACAGAACAGACAGTTGTGCTAATCACATAATATTTGTAGTGTTTGCTGATCACACAATTTTCAATCGTAATCGACTAACGACAGCTCTGCAGCCGTGCTCACCGACCATTGGACCGACGGTCCGTCAATAGTCAAGACGATTGCCCGCCGATTGCCTCAAGTATACGAGGTCACGTTCTATTACTCTCGACTTATCTGCGGCCAAGCAGCCTCCCGTAACGGTGCGGACAGTCGGACACACAAGTGTTAGAGAATATCACGTACTGATCAGGTCCGATATTTCATGCAGTATTTCATAGCTAAGAAAGAAGGTAAGGACATTAACTTTATTCGTATAATAATAAAACAACACATATTTAAGTACAACAGTACGCAAATGGTAGCTTTGTATGTTTCATTTATTATAGAATTTTATACTTAAGTCTATACATACATATATTTAAAGTTGTACCATATAGGTAGGTTTATATAATTACTGTGGTATTTTATAGGGAGATTTGTATATTTCGTGTAGTATTTTATAGGTGAGTTTATTATAATAAATGTATAAGTAGTATTTAACCTTACCGTAGAATATATGACTAAATACATACTGATTAGTAGATAACCATTAGAAATTCCTCGGAGAGTTCGGAAACGGGAACAACACGAGCCGTGAGTTACGTCGGAACATATCTATATAAATAAAAATGAATCGCTAAATGTGTTGGTAAGCGTAAAACTCGGGAACGGCTCAACCGATGTGGCTGATTTCTTTTTTGTAGTATTTCATGAAGTCTGAGGAATGTTCTTATGGAGCGAAAAAATGTAGAAAACAGGAGGAAATAAATTTTCTTTTCACATACAAACCACTCTGTCCCCAACTGTAAAACATTTGACGTCAATCAAATAGCGCGTTATGATTATTTTTAGTACGCCTTTGAGTTTATTAGAGGTTGCACGTCATCAATGACAATAATATGAACCAAAGCGTGATTATTTTACTATTAAATGTTTCGTGACTGTTTATACACATGTTTATAAATGAACCGGCTTAACTCACATACTCAGTCTCCGCCGCGAACTCGCTGAAAGCGCCGGGAGTTCATGAGGAAGGACCTCGTACAGGTCCGAAACTAGTCGGGCCACCTCGAAAAACGTACGTGAGTTAAGCCGGTACATTTATAATCATGTTTATTATTAACGTCTGTATAACTAGTTTTCGGTTGGTCAGAACAATCCATTCAATTTAAACTGGATCCGTGTATGTCATACTTTTTATATATTTATGCCTATTATAAATAATGTATCGCAAAAAAGATTGTGGTGCCATCAAATTCTTTTCAACAACATTAACATTTTTCGGTAGAAAATATTTGGCAGGACAGTTTGAAATATTTAAAGTGAGCCTTTAATTTTATTTCTAGGGCTTAAAAGGTTTAATATTCTCCTGGCTTCATAATATTATCTAGTAGGTAGATGGTGCGAAATTATCGGATAATCTATCAAACAGCATACACTAGCGATATTTTCAATCGACATGAAAATCAGGAGTCGCTTAAAATCGAAATTCTAGAACTGTTTAAATACTTAGTTAATTAGTTTATAAGTTAGACACTAGAGAATTGAAATAGAAGAAAATAAAAATGGTTTCATTCTTTTGTAACATCGTGTACATTTCATAATTAATCACTGAGGCAAGAAAAAACCAAACATACATATTTAAAGCGTGAAAATTGTTAATATAATTTCATATTCACAAAGATTGGCTCTCTACTGAAATCTTAACAAGATTTGTACTAGGGACGTGCATAATGAGCCTTTTATATGTAATTCCGCCTCGGATGCCGCTTATCCTTCATTTTATATGCACTAACCAAGTCTAGACATGGGCAAACTTGGTAATGGGATTTTACATAATTCAATACCTCTTAATACTAAGCTAGGTAATAATGCCGGCTCCAGGGCCCCTGTTTGATTAACAGCGTTTTAAGAGTGCGACGTCTATAGAGTTTTTATTACATTACCTTCAGGGTGCGAATTACTGGGAAAATTATACTTATCATCGAAGTCTTGCTGCGGATATACTAATGATCTGAATTTAGATTTTATTGTGAACTGAGTCGTAATATAGACATCCTAAGCATTCAGGCTCTAAGTGGTATATTTATACATACATACGTATGTATCTACACTAACAATGAAATAGCGACGAAATTGCAATGAAGTACATATACAAGTTATGTACTCGATGCCGACTTGGAAAATGGTCATCGAGCTAATACTAACAAAGCGATCTTAATGCAGCTTGGCGTGATAATAATTTATTATCTGGAACAAAATTTGCCAGATTTTTTTATTTTTTAGGGAATTTTAGAAATTCTGGCATACGACTGATTTTAAACTATGAATTCGCTATTACTCTAATGCAATTTGAATTATCGGAATGAAATCATTGGCGGTGAAGTAAACTCCCTTTGTCGGTGAGAGAGACCAGAGAACCACAGAAACAAAACAGTTTATTGAAACCGTAAAGATCCATAGACTTCAGTAATCGATTTACTTTGACTGAATTGAATTTTCATTTGCCGCTAACGAAACATAAAATATCATGTTCCTGTCGTATTGCTGTCAACTCTCAATGTAATTAATAAATATCAATAATATCAGGAAAATATTATACCTAAATTTTATAATTCATCGCTCCGTTAACACGTTAGACATGTTTAGGAAAGCAAACTAAAAAAATAATAACTTATATATTTATGACACTTGTTTGGGCGAAGTCGGAATTTATTATTCGCCAGAGATATTTTTTCGTCTCAATTAATTTCTAATCTGGACGTTTTCCATTCATGCGTTCACAGATAATATTTTATGAATGTTGATAGTTTAAGGGGAATATATCTCAGTAAAATAAATAATTTCCCATTATAAAGGTCCGTGTACACAATCGCTTAGTATGGGTACAGTACAAATATACGAACATGACGTGGAATCCGCACTACTGTTGTAATCGGATTGTATGGATCAATAAACAATATAGTATCTGCAGGAATAAATCATTAGAATTTCTATACTTGACTTAATTGCAAAACAAAAGCATGAGAGATTTAACATAGACACGTTATTTGTTCTATTATGTATTTATGACCTAATTGTTATTAAATTTATAGAAATAAAATATTTCACTGAGAGTGAGTTAAAGAGCAATGAGCAAATAAAGGCGTCGCGAAATATAAACTGCTCCTTATCGTAAAGAGCAACCGCTTGTTTGTCGCTTGAACGATAAAATCGGGAACCATATAAAATCCGTTTCCATGTTGGGATGCCACACCTCGCCCGGAGGTGACTGACCTGCGAAACCCTGGAAAAAATTACGATGCAAAATATTTGAACCGTTGAGAAATGTAAGCGGCGTATATTTTAAATCTTGTCATGTAGTCGCTAATAATAATATAATTACTAAAGAAAACCTTATTATTGTTTATAGTGCTACATACTAAAAAGCTTTTGCTTTTAACTTATAAATTATAAGACCAACTTTTATAAAAACTACGTCTAGAGGTTACGTAGAATATATTCAAAGTCTAAATGAATTAATATATTAAAGTTATCCGAACTACTTGTGATATTTCTTATTTTTTTGGTTCGCTATGACAAATGTGATCAACTTGGCAAGTCTTGTAACTTCACTTAGTAAAACACACAATAGTAATACACACAGTTCTATTCTCACTATTGGTGCTTCTCAGAGAATGAAAGCGGTACTTACTCTCATATAGCAGAAATGCTAAGTTAAAATATTTATTTTGACGAGCACGCTCTACCAAAACCAAATATAATTAAGTTTGAGCACAAACACGACAAACGAAGTGCGCTGCGGCACACCCGTCTCGCTATTTCATTCTTAAAAAAAAAAGTGGAGCTAATTTATTTGAGTGTGAATGAATACGGAGCGTAAGCTGGCGGGCGAAATCTGCGTCTAAACAAGTGGTTGGGGAATCTGCATAATTTATACCCTGAAAAAGAATTGCCCGGGCCCTGTTTACTGTGCTCTTGTTGATTTTCCGAGGACCGCGTTTGTTGAAACGCTCGCCGTCTCTTTCATCGCGGCTAAGGTGGGGCGGGATAGCAAATGGTGTTATGTATGGAGGTTGGATTGGAAGGGACTTCAATTTTCGATGAACGTAAACCCACTGAAATATCGTTGAGGAGCGTTTACTTTTGTGCCGAGGTGGGCCTCCCCGGCTCGTTTGTTGTCGGCGACGCGTGTTCGCTACAGTATGTTTCGGTGGATTGAATTGCATATGGAATTTTTTTGAAGGCTGTATTACATTAAAGTTAGTAAATCGTTATATGAGTGTAACATTATTATCGTAGCATTATTATTGAGTCCATCTTACTCATACGAGACAACAGCAAAATTTGGATTTGATTAATCGGCTTTGATTAATTTTACAGCTAGCGTTGTTGTAATACATTTTTTCACAATGGCATATTTATGATCGTGACAACATATTAAGAGCTGAATAACACATTCAAATGCTGAACACCAATTTTACGCTTACAACCAGGAGCCTGGAGCTTGATCCATTAACGTTGCTGCAATGTATATACACGTTTAGTTTGTGATCCGTCTCTTGCAAGCCATGTACAATGACTCTCTAAGGTTACAGAGGCTGGTAAATACAAGCCTGAGATTACGCAGTTACTCAACGAGACAGATCGTCTGCGATACGCCAGTGCGTCAGAGCTATAAGCGTCAAGCCTTACTTGTGCTTCACGAGCGAATAGCGCATTGTAGACGATCCGTGTGCACATGTAGCCGAGAGTATGGCGATATGTTACGGTCGGATACATCTCGAGCTCCGAGACTAACTTATGGGCATAGACGTGAACTGCATGAAATTTTCAAATAGGTCTCGACGTGACCGGACCCGCGCGTTACCTACACACCTTCCGAGAAGCGATCGCGATATGAAATATGCTTAGGTTTGGCAAAAAAATGCCAATGTAGAAATAAAAGCATTGACGACAGCTAAGTTCTTTTAAACGAGAATGGAGGAAGTCGACATCATGAGTAATCAAAGTATTATGTAATTACATATATACATATCTTCACACAAATAATTGTAGAAATATTGTATAACTAAATAGAAAAATACATGTACATATTATCCCTATAACCCTCTCACTATGAGAGGAGACCCGTATTCCAGCAGTGGAATTATAATGGGTCGAAAAAAAAAAATAAAAAAAAAAAAAAAAAAAAAAATTGAAAAATACATGTACATATTAAAAAAAAATGCATATATTTTCAGTATTTAGTGATCAGTGATCTTCAACGTAAGTCACCTACGAACGGAGTTCATTGCGGCCGAGTAAAGTTTATAACAATGAAGTAAAGTAAAAAAATCACGTCACGATGAAAATGTAAAATTTACATTAGTCGTGATAAGAAAGTGTGATAAGAGGGAAATGTTCTCAAAGAAACGCTTGATAGGAAATTATTTTTTGAAAGCAAACGAACATGTAAGAGAATTAAAACACAGTTTTGAAAAGATGTATTGTTATGAAATCTACCTAACAAAGGTCGCACACTCGCGCCCGAACCCACGCGTCATCGAGTTCGCTTCTAAGAACAGCCGGTTTCGTATGAAATATATTATGCTCTTATAAAAAGAACAAAAGTAGCAAATAATAAAAAGGCATAATAAGGTTCGCGAGACCCATATAAGGGCCACACCCACACGCTGCGGGTCGTAATGCATTCTAAAGTAAGTCCATGTCAACATATTCCAGTATTTACTCTCCTAAAATATGTATGTGTACTATTTACCTAAATTGGTATATAAAGGTGTTTACACAATTGGCTGATTCCTTCGTATTTATTACGTCGCATCTTTGATTTCAGTTGCCGCTCAATATTTAAATGTTACTTGCCTGTTTGTGACTTATAGCGTAATTTTTTATAAACATAAATAATTGTTTTGTTCGTATGTTTGTGTGTTTGTGTGTTTGTGTGAGTCGTTGGATGGTTAAGATGCAGATGGAGTCGGTAGATGGTGCTGAGATCGGGTTCCAGGGCTCTATTGTCAATCTTTAACGATTTTTTAAACATTTTTCTCATATAAATACAAATCTCACCCCTCCCGATGTCATTCTCCAACGTTTTGTAAAAGAAAAAACAAGCTCCTTATTAATTGAGGTTGCATAACATTCTATTAAACACATTTGAGTGATGTATGAGCTATCTATTACATATAAGTCTATAAAACAATACTACCAATACTCACGATACAATAAAAGGGCTAATCCACAAATCTCGACGGCCTTATTAAGGTCCACCTACACGCCGCGATAATACATACGTCCTAAGAGTGTTCGAATACCTACTGCGCTCAAGGAGCCATTGAGAAAATAGTCCATATTTTTTACTCTCTCGTGAGAGGACCAAATGAAGGAATGTCCTAGTTAAAGAATTTATTTTTGCGTAATATTTACTTTATTAAGGTTTTAAAGTCAGAGCAGTAAAACTTAATATGCGACATAGTACAATATAAAAGATCAAAAATCATCTTATCTGTTTCTTCTTGTGAAATTTGTACTTTGTAATTTCTATTAATACACGGAAAGCAATACTGCAACCATCGATGTAACAGTGATAATAGTTCTTTAAAGAAATCTTACATAAAACTTCTATAGAACTCGTATGCCATAGAAGTTACTAGTACATATTACATATATTAGACTACTTTAGTACAATATACTACATTAATGTATTATCTACAAGACACATAACGCGCATTAAGCCATTCAATATTTCCTTTTTTAAATACAATTTTACGTACAGTTGACAGTTACGTTAGCGCATTCATTCATTCGTTCATACATTCATTCAGTCGCGTTCATTGTACGCCAGTCCCCAATTTACCTTCAGAAGCGCGGGGACTTCTGCGAATGGCCTGTAAACATTTTTTCCGTCGTTCCTTTTCGATTTTACGACTCAACAGCGACTTTTAGAATGGCCTTTATGGGCTTCCAGCACAGCCCCCACATATATTTGAATTATTAAATTGAATCCTCACTCCTTCCGTGAATCTTTAGGAGATCCTATTCAGATTCAATATATTTCCCCGGTATAAGTACTTACGATTACATCGACTGTGCATTGTGCTGTTACTTACCTGTAATGAAAAAATTACACATTAATGAAGGTGACTAAAATGTAGTGAAATAAAATAAAAAATGCGTTTTATATTAGGGATATTCCAAATTAGCGTGATATTAAAAAAATCAGTGAATAGGTAAACGCGTAATTGATCATATTTTCGCTTTATGTAGTCTATTATTTTAAATAGAAAAGGTGCCAAATACTGATGTTAAAGTTTACATTAGGTTGATGAAGGTGGCTTTGATTTAAATGGCAGTGTCTAAATAATTGGAGGCCAGAGTGGCAATCATGCTTTCAGTGCAATATAATTAATGACTGGTTGCCAGTTTGCTCCTTGTTTCTACTAGCTTTTTGAGTTAATTTCGCCAGTACTAATTCGATTCATCCAACTCTAATCTCAATTTATTTCATAATATAAAGCTACAATCTCTACAAAGACTACTTTACCTAATAATCGTAACAAATTTATTGTGAGTAATTCGTCACAAACATGCTTCGGACCTGAGCAAAGCGTTTAGGAAGTAAGGCGACGGAACTTTAAAACGTGACAAAGTAAAAAATGGATCAAATTTTCATTTTATCTCAACACAGATAGCATTGCGGTGCAGTAGTACCATTTATTTCGACTACATTAACCGACAGAAATTAATGCTAGACGTATAATTATCTACCCACGCGTAGTAAAAAGCGTAGAGAATTTCGCAACGCGCCCGCCTCCCACGCGAATCTGTCTGGTCCTTCGGAACAAGTGCAGTATTTGCACGAAAAGGGACTTTTATAAGATTAAAATGTTGTCGGATTTGCATTGACGCGATAAGAGTATAATGAGAGGTCGGCTGCGCGGCGCCTATAGATCACGGTAGATGGCGCCGCGGAGCCGCGCTTGCGCAACGCCGCACGCAACGGCCCGCCGCCCGCTCGATCATAGATCAATGCAATTAATTCTCTCCCTCCGCCATGTGCACGGAAATTGATTAAACGAACAATGTGTATCGTCACTATCACCGCTTTCACCGCATTACCGATTGCACGGACCGCATCTGTCTGTGCAATACACGGCTAAGTTACTAAACGTGAGTTTAATCACGCTTAACATCGCTAGCTAGGTTTTACAAACTAGCTAGGTTAAACAAAAAATAAACAAGCGCACTGGCTCATCACATAAGATATTTGATCCAGGTGAGAATCGCACCCATGACATCCAACGTAACAGTCAAGGTCACCGACAACGAGACCAGGAGACCAATTTGTAAGATATATATATAGATGTGTGCGCTTTTCCATACCGTCATAGCAACTACAAAGAAACTGTGTTAGACATAAAATAACTTGTGCAAAGGCTACACAAATAAGTTAATATTACTTATATCACGAGACATTGATTACTACAATTATATATATAAAACACATCAATTACACATAAATGTTGAATAAGAACTTCAACTCACCGACAACCGACAGCAACACAGAACGCAAAACCATAATAGAGCCGACACAATATAATCTTGCGTCCTATCTGATAGCTAATCTCTAGCGAGTGCGTAGCCTCTTCAGTAGCGGCTTGTTACCGGGTGTGTTGCGACCGAGCTTATTGTTTATTACTTCAATCTACCAACCGATTATTACCTAAGCGCTAGCCTTAAGCCTCACTTCGATCATTGATTTAAAATTACCCACTGCGTTCGAAACATCGCGTTAATAACATCGATACGGGCCATGATAATCGAATGATTCGAGTTATTTGTTTATGTCGTTGGTTAAGAGAGTTAATTAGCGTTATTGTTAAGTAAAATATGGTTAATAATAGGATAAAATGCTTACTGATATAACATAATAACAATTCTCTATTTTATAATAACAATTCTCTATTTGACAATTCTCATAATAACAATTCTCTATTTGACTGCCTCGTTGGTCGTGTTGGTTGCATGTGCGACTGCCGATCGGGAGGTCCCGGGTTCGATTCCCGGGTCG
>DWDT01004352.1:0-11325 GCA_018245595.1 Microceris scylla | reverse complement strand
AAGCATAGCCCTCTCCATAGCTCGCTAAGCGACCTTAAATTGGTGAACCAGGCCCACCGTGAGTGTCCACGTCTCGGCTCCGTATGTCATAACAAGTAGGACGCACTCATTGAAGACTTTAGTCTTCAAGCTTGACGGTAGTGCTAACGAAAATACTTGACGAAGTTTTTTATATGGTGCCCAGCCAAGCTGTATTCTTCTGCATGCCTTCTTCGTGAAGTTGTCAAAGTAAAAATACTCCGATCAAAATATTTCATCAATATAGACAAAACACGTCCTGTCTGTAAGGATATTTAATACTCCGTACTCTCTGTCTTTTCCGCAATGAACCTGGACTGAGGCTAAAACACTTCGGTAAATCAATGCGCAAAATTCGAATATGCATAAAACAGCTTACAAGTCGATGGTTAGTAAGTTATATGTGGTGTAAACGAGGCACAGCTTAGTGCGTGCACCAAATACTTAAGCACCTAAGTTGTCTTACGAAGTTCGCGGTGGAACTCTCGTCTACTCACACCTGCTCACTGTACCGCATACGGTTATTCTATAATAATAATATGTCTTCAAGGAATTAGTAAATTTTAGCTATACTACGCATGTATCAATTGACCTTATTAAGTATAACATTCATTTACAGTGCGAGAATCTAACAGCGTTTTTGTTTTCCGATACGTAGGTACTACATTAAACTATTAGTCTATAATAAAAAGTAATATGTTAATAATTTTCAGCATTCAAAAACCAAAAATTGTTTATTACGTGACGTTATCATACATGAATGGACAGTTTTAATCCCCCATATGTACATATATGTATGTATAATTATATTCAATATACTTATGTGTTAGCGAGGCACCGCGTACGCACCGGCACGACACTGCCGACCGACAGTTGTAACCGCCGAAATGTTCCGTTGTTGATGACTGGCAATTATTTCACGGAAATAACTTCTACAGCGCCCCGACCCGTACTCATCGCGTGCTCTGAGCTTCATGCGATCCTGAAACGCGATCTATCGATGCGCATTACCTCCATTGCTGCGTTCCTTTGCCAGTTATCAATCACGTCGCATATAAAACCCGCAATGTGCAGCATCGAAAATGAGTGGCGAAGTTTTGGTGTTTTCGAAAGCATCGCCAAGATAGTAGGGACAGGTGTTAAATTTATGGCCGTCGTAGGGATATGGTGGCGTGATTATGAGTTTCACGGTGCGATCGTATCGTATCTTAAACATCGCCGCAGTTTCGCGCTTTTAGTGCTATAATAAATGTTAATTTCACGTAATCCGAGTGCTGTTTTGTCGATTGTCGGCTCGCGTTGACTTTTTTATGGAAAGTTGGAGGGCGGAGAGGGTTTGGGGGAGGGGGAGCCGTGACGGGAATTATGTGTACCATTTAGATTCCATGGCGTGGAGCGTGTCACAGTACAGCCAATTTTTAAAGTAATTTACATACATAATAACAGCGATATTTTTATTATATTATATGTCGTCCATTCATTTTGCTGGAAATAAATAAAGCCTTAGTCGACTGATATTTATATGACTAAAGTTCATATTCCTTGATATCAATTCTTGACCAATTAATTATCTTACTATAAGCAATACATTTATTCACTTTAGGAATGACACTCGCGTAATGTCTTTTCTATCTTTATTACAAAAAATGACACAGATAAAAAAATATTTAACACCCTTCCGCAGTGTTCAGATTATTTTCAGGTTATACGTCATCAAAGTAAATTCACGGGCTTAGCCGTCACAGCGTGGGGGGACTCAAAGTAACTTATTCGCTTATAACACTACTAAGCATATTACATTTGTTAAGTGATGATCTCACCCTATATTACAAAAGACGTATAATATATGTATCCAGTGAAGAGTAAGAGCCTACACCTACACTCATCTACTTACTCCTTCGTGGAAATACAGACATGATGTTATTATAAGTGATCGTTATGACGATAAATGGCATTGCTTAATAGCGCAAAATACATACTCTCAATTTAATACACGTGCCATATATACATAAATACATACTTTCACGCCAGGTCCCTTACGGGGTAGGCAGAAAGCATGCAGTGCCAAATATCTCTATCGTGGCAGACCTTGTTTATACGTACCATACATACCGTAAACACCACGTTAATAGTTGAATTTAACTATTCTCCAAGCGCCCTTGACTCTGACGTGGTTGTAAGTCTCAAATTATTTGTAATGGTAAGTAACGCTGAATACTTACTTATGATAGATTTCCACGAATGTTTTCATGCTTTAAAGAGATCGTTAAGCATCACATTTGTTTAGGGAGCAATCATTAATTAATCTTTCTCAACGCTCTACATGCGATTTGAAAATTCGACTTCTGAACTGGTTACTTACCTCTCATGTTTCCCGGTGCAATATAGTATCGTGATGCAGTATGCTCCAGTTTTTATTACTAGAGATGAGTAAAGATTCTAGGTAAGCTACATCCTAGGCTTATATCCCGCTTATTACCTTCGAATGAGATTATAATCAAATAAGTGCCTAGAGATATGAAAATATTAAAAAACCCAGAAAATATGTGATTTATTAAGAGCTTTCTCGTACACGAGTCTTCGGATGTTTCATTCATACATTTTTCTAGTGTGATTAAATTCATCATATCGTTGGTTTATTACTATAAACATAGATACATGTCCTTTAATATACCCTTTACACACTTACGTCGGGCAACACGGAAACGTCGCACGTTCCTGTTTCCCAAAACGCACTACATTTTAAATACACTACCGAGGTGAATGCACTCTCATTAAAGGCCCAAACGAATTTAACTAACTTTTGAGTACATCGACAAGTTTGTAGAGCCCCCCCGGAATACTTGCCCCAACTAATTCGTCAATGTAATGGTGCGTGCTCGTGTAAGTTTCGTATAGGGATGTCAGTTACTAAGTTAATCGATATAGAATTGACGATATATATTTTATTTTTTACTATAAATGTAAAACAAAAATTTATAATCAGCGGGGCAACAGAATAGCTGTAATTTATAAACGGAAAAACTATATTACATCTATTAGTGTAAGATAATTTTGTTAAGAAATATATGACCAACTACAGAAGTTTTATGTTTGCCCTGCAACTATCACAATTGATTGGGATAAACAGTTGGGAGTAATCCATGAAACAAAAAATGTATTAAAAACTGTCGTTTAGTGTTATTATGTACCTACTCTTTGTTTCACAATTAGACTAAAACCTTTTAATTGACATCCATTTAAACTAATTAAATGACTGTTACCAGCTATGTTCAATATAAGCAACCGAATCTTTTTACTATCGATACTCACCACGAAACATTTTCCATCCAGCACTAAAAAGTGTCACATTACGGCGGGCGCGGGAGGTGGAGGAAGAGAGGGGGTCTTCTTATTTTTATTTTGTCAAATTGTAACTGAAATAAAACGGGCGGCGTAATAAAAATACCATCGGTACTGTTATTGCAGGAGCGAGACGGAAATAGAGCGGAGTGGCCCTCAGCCGCGCGTGTCACCCTCGCCACAGAACATCTGACGTGTGGGGTGTAGGCACGAACGTCAGCGCAACTTTCACTTCCTCGTGTTATAAATTTCACCACCTAAAGTTTGTGCTTATAGAAAATGATAGCTTTCGTTTATTTTACTTGTTCTAATCGCTCGTTTTTGTCTTATATGGAGCTAAGTTCTAGGTGTATATGGAGTCCAGTGTAAACAAAAATACATACATACATTTACGATATAACAAAAAAGATTTGAAAAAACCTTAAAGTAATTGTTCACTTACAGCCCTACAGTGTTCTTGCGCTGGGAGTGCCACTGAGATAATTTATATTTCAACAACTTATACGCAGATATGTAATCTGTGCTAAAGTAACCACATAACTATTAAGCATGTATAAATATTATATATAAACATTTAAATAAATTTACAGCGTAACACAAAATAAATACTCGTGCTTTTACATGATTATTGGTTCTAGTTTAAAATCGATTTTACAACTCCCCACTCATATTCTACGCTAATAGAACACTCGATAAATATTATACTATAACGAATACGTAATATAGATTAGTTTTCAATGGATTAAATTTGTGTCCATTTCTGTTAATGACATTAATAATATAATATTTCCTAGCACTCAGAACATTTCGAAAAAGCCTTTTATACCTACGCGCCCGTCTGTATGAAATAATCTCGCACGTGCGCGTGCGCAGGAAGAGTTTCCACTTATTTCCACGGCGCCGCCCGACTTACCGCCCGCTCTACCGCCCGGCCTACCGCCCGCCCTGTGCCCATTAGTACTCTTATATTCCGTGTTGTTCCATGCATTGAGTTTGTTTTAAGTTTATTTTAAGAATATCTAAATTTCATCTGACTGACTATATAAATTGATCTCATATTAACATAAAATCAATATCTACATCTGTCTATATATTGGCCACGGTAACTTCCTTTGGATGCAAGGAGCTAAAGTCATAGTCTACCACGCTGGCCAATGCATGTTGGAAGAGTTTACATGTAATAGAGATAGAGAATATTGTAATTAATTTAGGGTCAACTTTGGGTATTGCAAATTTGGAAGTGTGTACCTATGTACTTCAAAATTGGAGTTTCGGGGCGACAGGCAGAATTGTACACCGCTAGGCTATGATTAGCCTGATGATGACGATAATATATTAGTCATAAAATAATCCATGGTTTAGAAAATTAAAATTATATATTATAATGAGATCCAATTTAAGAGAATTACGAAAATTACGGAAATTTACAGGTATAATGCCCACATCATTGTATCTCTTGCCTTACTCCGTAAATAACATGTGCGAAAAAATTTAAAAAATACAGAGTGAACGGATATGTAGACAGACTTACAGACATACAGGGCGATTTTTCCCAAATCAAGTAGTCTAATATCGCAATATCAAGTAGTCTTAGTAGCAATATTTACAATTTCTAAATATCGCATATATCGTTACAAAACAACCTAGCTATAGACATACACTTACAATATCATTGGTGAACTATGTCACCATCATCGGTCTGTTTCTGTCCACTGCTGGACACAGGCCGCTCCAATAACAGGGCACTAAAACCAATCTTCAGCACTTCCATGTTTAGTCAATTTGACGTCTACAAAACTCGAACGTTTATTTAATATTTAAACTATGTAGAAGTCAAAATATACTTATTGTGGACAATAGGGTGCTTTATATCAAGACGATAAACAATAATATGAATACAAAATGAATGTCCCGAATGTTATAAATCCTGGACAATTGGCATTTCATCATCATCAGCCTACTCCCGTTCACTGCTGGACATAGGCCTCTCTTATGGCACGCCACTGAGCTCAGTTCTTCGCATCCAACCGCTGCCAGCCACTTTGCGTATATCTTCACTCCACCTAGCTGGAGGGATTTTTCCGCTACGTTTGCTATAAACGTCATAGGGTCATGTTTATAATAACGCTCAGAATTGCTCCGCAATTCCGACCACTGTTCATGACATGACTATATATTTTTAATTAATAAGTATTTAAATAAATAATGAAAATGAAATCATATATGGAGATTGAAAAAAGCTATTCATAAAATAAATAAACGATACTACAAATAAAAAAGGGACAAAAATTAACAATTAAAGAAATTTAAAAAAAGTAACTTTAATCATAGAATAATAATTAATAACATTACCATGAAGCATTCGCAACATTGGCACGAAGAAGACTTCAATATGTCTGGATAGAAGGATATTGACCATGGCACATTGGCAATTTTCAATGTTAGCATTGAACTCACTGTTTATCCCACGTACGAGTACGTACATAGCTATACGAATACAAAATGGACGTGTTGATCAATTTCCGTCCAAGCACCGTCCGACTTATTTTCATAACATTTACTTTTATTTGTCAGACATTTACTGCACGGCCGAGTGTCTTGCCGAACACTGCAAAACCTCTCAATGCAAACACAACCTTACACATATCACAATTAGGTTGTTTATCGTTTGTCGTCTGCATGGCATTTAAGCCCACAACAGACGCATCGACAGAAGGGACATATCAGATGTAAGTGTTACTTATATCGAAGCGGATTTAGAACAGTTAACCAAATATGTCGCCGGGTGAACGACTCGCCGGCTCTATTTCAGGGGCCAATAATTATACACCGCGAAGGAACGACTCCGCGTCTACGTACCTACACTTAGTGGAACTCGCGTGAATATCATATAATGATAATAATTATTATTATCATAACATAACATCACCTCCCTATTTCCCCGAAGGGGTTGGTAGAGGAGTGTAGTAGTCGTGTTTTTCTCAATAACAATAATATTGAATAATTGACACGGCCAACTAATCCTAAAGCAAGCTCGAAGAGACTTCACTATAACTACACACTATATATTAATTATATTGCGCATTAATTTGCGTATTCAAATATGTAATATTATTCCTAATTGACCTGTTTTATATATTCTTCTGTTACATTTCTTCAAAGGAGGTACCTACTCTAAATATTATTCAATTTAAGCTACTCCAAGTAGTGTATGAAAAGAAAAGTTTCTTTATGGCTACAAATCTAAATTTGTTGACGAAGAAAAGTTCTATGTTATTTTCGTCTCATCTAAGCTTTGATCCACTAATCATTTTAAGTATGACTTTCTACGCAGCTTCGATTTCATGAAATATCCCTTTTTTAATTTTGCTTTTCTAGTCCCATCTATAGTAATAATGATAATCTAGGAAACTCACTCAGGATCACCATATCCTAAACTGTGAACCGTGTGAACAGACAAGCTACCAATACTCATGCACGTTAAACAAATGTTGGTTTCACAAAATAATCGAAACCACCATCGATTCAGCATCGTCACAGTCATTGGACCAACAGCGGTGGGTGATTGACGTTCCACTAAAAATACCAGAATTGGCATTAATGTGAGATAGTTTTAATATTTTGTTTGGACCCAATGTCGCATCTGATACTAATGGGGCAACCAAAATATGTCACTACTAACTTTTACCCGCGAATTTGTTCGCTTAATGTCAATTTCGGATTCGAACAATGAAGGCAAGCTCGTTTAGATTTTCCAAAATATTTTATTCCTGTTGAGGCCGAGTTGACTGTTAGACGACCAAATAAAATTTATTTTGTCGACCAGTAGTCCTCTGTCCGTCGGGGATAGTATTTATTTTCTAGATAAAGGGTATCCTTTTCTGTACCTCTAACATTGTGTGTACAAAAATGACCGGTTGAGTATTTAAGATGTAAAAGCGAAACAAACAAACTCACATTTGCTTTTATAATATAAGTTGTATTTCCGTATTACCGTATTACCGTGAAAAGTACCCTTGAGATCTAGTCTCGGAATATTGTATTATGCTTCTTGGTTTATTTGTTTGACAACATACGAGATCTAATTTTATCTTAATGTAAAAGTTAATAGGGTTTTTTATTTTTTAATAATAGAATAGAATTTTTAATAATAGACCCATTTGTCTTTCCACTGTTGGAATATGGGTCTCATCTCATATTGAGAGGGCTAAGGCCATAGTCTGCCATTCTGGCCAAATGCGGGTTGGCCGATTTCACACATTTTAATTTTTTTTAAATTGTAAAATATGCAGGTTTCCTCACGATGTTTTCCTTCACCGTTAGCAAGATATATTTGAGTTTAAAACGCACTTTTGTTAAGAGGTGGGCCATGGATCTAAACCCAGCACCTCCGGAATGAGAGACTGAATTCTTAATCACTAGGCTATCTCTCCCCTACACTCTCACGCAGGCTAGCCGAAACCGGGGTCAATTGGCTAAATGCGGCGGAGGCAATCGGTAGGTCGAGGACCAGTGCGTCGGTGCAATCAGAATGCCGGAACGCCACAGACACGGACCGAGCTCGGCCCTCCTCCCAGAAGAAGCATATAACTGATTAATTGAGTCAGGCGTAATTTTCTGGAAACAACAATTAATAA
Source organism: Microceris scylla (assembly GCA_018245595.1). Classification (NCBI taxonomy): domain Eukaryota; kingdom Metazoa; phylum Arthropoda; class Insecta; order Lepidoptera; family Hesperiidae; genus Microceris; species Microceris scylla. Next base: position 3,328 of record DWDT01004352.1, on the reverse strand, counting down.
TTTAATTAAATCTATTTTCTTATAACATCAACCAGATAACTAACGGGGTACGTGTAGTACGAATGCCAAATGTTTCTATCCTTACAGACCTTACATGTTTCTTCTAAATTCATCATTCTTCAATATTATTTAATAAAGTTTTTACTTCATAAATTGTAACATTTTTATGTTTCGTGAATTACAAAGGAGCATTCGAATGTTTTTTCATCGCCCGCTGAGCAGCGCGATGTTTTGGCTTCCGGCCAAATAACCTGGCTCCACTCGCAATGATATTTCATTCATAATCGTTAAGAGGTCTCTACTCATTGAAATTTGTTGACTTTGTATATTTTTTCTATAGGATACCGTTAATAAATGTGTAAATTAGCATTAGAATTGATTGGCACATGCATAGATAACTGTGGAGTACATTGTTTTAAGTAGGTACCTATGTATTTTTTTACAAAAGACAGTGACAGGGGTTTTTCTTTAATCTAGATAGAAATTACAATTATTAATTTCTCTTGTGTTATCAACTCCCTAATCTTTTGAAATTTTCAACGGAATGCTATGGTTATAATTTTCTTTTCAGAGCTGTAGTTTTAGAATGGTTAAATTAAATAAATCCGATACCCATAATTGACGTTTCCTTGAATCATAACTACTTAATTATAAAAATTAGAATTCTTCAATTTGGTATAAAAATTAACAACATTTAGTTACTTTACCATTATTACAAAATGGTCAAGATATATTGTTTTGAAACTTTTCAAAAAATTCAATCCAAATTCCGTGCCGCCATCTAGAATGAAAAGAATAGACTACACTTCGTAGTGACTACAGCGCCATCTATTTTACTTCGGTATAAGCAAACTTCATCATAAGCAACCGTGCCGACTATGTTTAAATGTCTTTGGTGTGTTCATCTGTTCTGTTAGATGGCGCTGTTAACACTTAGGTTTATTTTTCACGAATTGATAAAGTCGTTATAATTAGTGTCCTAAGTGAAATACATGCAATTCATTATTCAGGACCGAATTTAATTTCTACATATTAAAAGGCCTCTGGAATAACGTTAGGTGTCACCAGATAACCTTGCAATGATATGAATAAAATTACACCAAAATAAAAAATATATTACAGCGTTTACAAATGTCCGAGGTCTAGACCAGGAACTCTAGAGAATATACTTACGTCGTGTGTAAATCTTCAAGATATTAGTTTGTGTTCTTTACTTCTTAGATCCTAATTTGGTGCTAAATCGATCGTGCCTTTTTAAACTGCCCTGAAGGCGACCAATAACATGTAACGTGTAGATGTTTTATTGACATAATACTGGCATCAATCGACTCCGGTATATATTAATATATTTATGAAACATGGAAATATTAGCCCAGTTTTGCTACCGATACCAGAATACTAAGACACAAGAATACTACATCATGTATCGCCCTGATATGTCGTTTGCAATACTCCAGTACCACGGACCTATGTATAATCGCATCACATTTTGCATCTACTATAATTGTTAATACAAGTCTATACATTTCTATTTAGCCATCTAGTACAAAAATTTGTATTTTTACAAGCAATTACAAGCAAAGTATTTATACAATAATAAAAACTCATGTTAATGAAAATATTAGACAATTGTTCTGCAGTTGGCAGCCACTGAGGCTGACAGATCAATGTCGGGTTAGGCGGAACCACTAGCTTGGCATGCCACCAAATATGCATGCTGTTATTTCACATAAATTTGAACTTTATTCCGTGGTAATAAAAAAGTCAAAGAATGCATTAATGAAGTTTTTGACTTGTATTACGAATACTTCGGAAATGATTACCAGGACGTTGTTAATCATGTGTTTGCTATACATTGAAAGTTTAATGAGACTATTGTCTTGATATTATATTTTAATTAAATTCCAACAGTTCAATATTTTCTCAACCAGTTACTACATTTAAACAGTTGTGACATAATAGGGCCATTCTCTTCATTATAATGAGTTGCCTGTCAAAGGTCATGTCAATGACTTCACTATCATGGATTTTTAGCTACACCAAATTCTAGATTCTTTTCAGTTTTTACGTCATGATTAAAACGAGTGGTATCTTGCATTTTAAGTGAATGCCATCAAATTTAAATTTTATAGGTACATGTGGGTAGTTTGTTACATATACGGCTATTCGACGAATTCGAAATTATTATTTTCGCGTTTAGGGGGTAGTAGTCACCAATTTCGAGCTCCCCTTTCATTGATGCAATTAATTGGTTGTGTCTAACTCTTCTCGTGTCCAATAGTGAAACAATAAAACGGTTGGTGACAGCTCATACAGCGCGTACATTGTACCAACACGCTATGTACATGTTTCTGGACAAGACGACCGCCAGTCGGAACAACGTTCCCGCGCTCCCGGTACGCGGTCCCGTATTTTTAGAGCTTAGCGAGTGGCCGCGCGACGCGCTCGCGCACCGCACGTGTCTGTGTCCGCGTCGCCGCGCCGCGGGTGTGCAGTGACCAAAGGCAGTGAGATGTGCGCGTTATGACGAACGTTCTCGCCCAACCCAGCCATGAACCACTTCAGGCGACGCCACCACAACCGTTTCACCAGGCGGGTGCGTTACCACTACATATCCTTCGCGCATTGTTAGGTTATGTTGTCTCTCTGTGTGACCGAACGTCAGACTAACAGCCGTAGCAGTCGCTTGTCCAGCTGTTGGATGGTGCACGGCAAAATAGCCTCTATATTCAGGAGGTTTGCGACAGGAATTTCCATGGAATTCTGGAATGTTGTTATTAATGTACGTACGCGCTGGCAATAATGCCCGCTATGCAAGTGTCGTGTTGGATTAATAACTGACGTCGCAGAGAGAAATGACTCAAGTGACCATATTTATATATACTATCATATTAGGTCTCCGAAATCAGTGTGCAAATATGAAATGAGTGATCAATAACAACCTCACCACGTCTGTAAGGATATGTTTGGCACTTAATACTCTCTGCCTAGTCTTAAACAGATCTAGCTTGATGACATAATTATACTTATAATCATATTAGATGTTAATTTTGTCACATAAGATTACAAAGTACTTCAGTTCACACTCTTTATTACACTAAACATACCTTCACTATTCCCAGTTGTATGTCATATTTATTTACTTTTTTTTTTAATATCTGTAATCCACGTCTAACCCTTTAAAGTAACGGGTATGAGGGTTTACTCGGTCTCTAGTAACATTATCTCCCCCTCAACCCTGGCTGATGGAGATAACACAAGGTAGATGCATACCTCACGATGAGAGCCAAATAAAAATACAGACATGCTTCTGACTAATATAAATAAT
>DWDT01004351.1:0-11326 GCA_018245595.1 Microceris scylla | reverse complement strand
TGCCATGCATCGGGCACATATCCAGACTCCGAACCACTACTAGAAAATCTAAATTAGAAAATTTTGTAGTGTTCGACACGGGAATCGAACCCGGGACCTCCCGATCGGCAGTCGCACATGCGACCAATAAGACCAACGAGGCAGTTTTATTTTAAGACTTCCTTTAACTTAGTTCTTTTGCGTATATGAGAAGACTTTTATTAAAATATAATAATTTATAAGGATCAATTCGTCGTTTTGTTAATCGACAGTTTAAAAATGGCGCATTCATTTTCACCGCTATGGAAGACGCAATTACAGTAGGTAGTACTTTTGTAGTCATTTATTATGCAAAAGTATTATGAGACCCGACTGATAGTGAGGTTCAATATAGTGCGAGGCACTTCATGTTTAAATAGAATGAAAAGGGTTATGAAAAGGGTTCAATTGATTTAGGTATATGTTGTCATTTCAAAATTACCTTAAAGCATTTATTGCCGTTGTGACCCTGCGATTTAGGCCAACCAATAAAAGGGACCCCGTGTTCAAATTAACAAAACACATGATAGCTCTTAGCTGTCATTTACATGGAGACGTGAAGTGCATACAGATGATTGTTTTAAGAGTTACCGTCAACTTCTGAGTAGTGCAGCAACTGGTTACGGAACACATAACAATCTTACAAACATACATACATATATTACTCATCAGTCCTGTATTTCCCCGAAGAGATAGACAGAGGCGAGTTGTACTCCCGCGTTTCTCCTGACATGTTTTCTGTTTCGGGCACAAATTTAGACTTTGAGGTATTACTTAGATTTTCAAGCCACTTAATGTAATATTTCAAGCTACATAAATGTAGATATAAATATAGGTAAAATATCGTACCGTATTACGAGCTCATGATAAATTATATGTTCAATAAATTATATGTTCACTTGTAATAAGTAGTCTAAAACAAGTCTACAGTGTAAGTGTAATGTTTAGATTTTGCAATTACAAGAAGTTGTTACCAATAGGCAGTTATAAATGAATAGAACCCGTTAAATCGGCACCATCACAATTTTTCGAACCCGCTACGTGTTATGAGCCCACTCGTCCGTATGATAGTTACTGCCATATATTTTTATGTCTGCAAGTTCACTAATAAGCAACTATGCGAAAATGAAAGGTTGTTTCATTATTCTAGTCACGAATGTGCATCGCGTCATCGACACCTGTTCACACTGTTTAATTTTTTAGTTAATCAGATATTGTTTCAATTAAATCATACATATAGGTAATATATATGTAATCATTGGGGGAGCCCTACCATTACTGAACAGATCTCTATTTCTAGCAGTGGACTGAGATAGATTTAATTGTAAAGTTAAGGTTGAGACATCTACGAAAAATAATTAAATGAAACTACTTTCTTTGATAAGACCTATGATCTTGTGACCAGTGATTCCTAACATTAGTAAGGTCATGCATATTCAACCTTAAAATACTTACCTAATGACCTTGACGCCATTGAGTAAGTACTCCGATAGGTTTGCAATACGACGCTGTGATCCAGCGCACCGTGGGAACAATATCTAATTAATTTTACTACTGCTTGTCCCTTTTCGAGTTATCAACGGTTTGTTTGTTTCAATAAAGTGTTACACACGTGATAATTATTCTTAGACACGTGATGACTTATCCGTTCCTCCATCATAGCCAACTAACTATACCTAAGGTAAAATTATGGGCTACGTAATAGCAAAATTACTTTTCGCAAGGTAAAATTATGGGGAGAAAATCATCAATCTCATAATTTAATGGCACAACCAGCGACTTGTTTTGTTATGAAGACAACTGACGGAGCAATTTATCTTGGACTCGCATTGAACACTACAAGACCCCGAACATAGTGGCCTAATGACCAGCACATTACTGAGCGACCTCAATCGTTGTCGTGACATAACTGTTACGTTATACGAATTCTAGTTCGACGCTCCCAAACTATTGTGTCTTTTAACGACATAAAGCAGGGAATTGCTTACTCGGTTTCCGCACTGTTGCATAAAACTATAATTCTCCATGGTTAACCTCTGCATGGAACTAAACGAACAGCCAATGTCTTAAGCGGCCCATTAACCTCACGCACGCTGTCAGTAGTCTACAGCCCAATCTTTAACTCAACAAAATTAACAACAATTCTTTAAGTAAACAATTCAAACTTAACAACTAACTAAACAAAGGTTGTTGTTAAGTCGTTACATTATCTACCTAAATTGTTGTTATTGTACCAACAGAATGTCCGCATTCGTTGCTACATTGAATTGCATAAGGTAATAGTAGCATTTTTACTATCTCGACAATTGTTAATTACACATGAACGTTGCCATCGCGAAAGTAATGTAAATTTAACGTATTCTTCTCTTTTTCTCACTCCGTACCATTTAATCAACTCTTCTGAAAGTAAATTACGTCTGGAATAATACACAAAACGACGCTTCAGTAACAAATGATGCTGAATATTCTAAGATTCACTCGACATTGTAGAAAAACGGTAGATTAACCTCAGTTTGCTTCAATTTCTTCACGGTTCAGCAAGTACTTTTATGATTTACAGCCAATACATGGCTAATCATAATAAAGTTTATAGTTTTATAAATAATTAACAAATAACATTTTTAGTAACAGTTACACATACACGTTTTAATGTATTTGTTAATTGGGACGAGGTTTTATAAATAGTATTTTAATATCACTTATTAAGTGTGTCATAATATTATTTATTTCCTATCCTTGGATAAACACATTAATAAGCTCTTTGAGTGGAAAGATGTTTTTAACGGCAAATACGGTATTCTGTTTATGAGAGCGTATCGAACATAGCAATGATCAAAGTTTCAAGTCGGGCGCTTTTTGTAGTGCAATCGTCGTGCGCCGCCGGGCCAGCCTTGTTTGCACAACGCCTTGTGTCATTTTCAACGACAATTTTCTTTTATTTTTATGCTGTAAAGAAAAGATAAATGAGCACGTCACTAGCGATAAAATCTTGCTTGTTAAATTTATTTTATATGTCAAATGCAGCATGCTAGGCTGTCGTAAGTTTTAATTGAAGTATAAAATCAGCCCAATAAAAATTTTTCTCTTTCTTCAATATGTTTATATTCTCAAAATGCAGAAATGAAAAAACAAGGAAAAAGTGTATTAATAGCAAAAGTGTAGATATATAATGCATATTTTGCACACACGGCTGTTGGTGATATTGGTGACATAAATTGTACACAGGCCTGATTAGTTTTTGTTGCAGAACCAGATATTTCTAATGTCGTGCTCGATGCAACTTGGCTAACCAGATTTACATTGCTGTCTCTATTCCATCTACCTAACTATGTAGTGCGTACATAATTCAACTTCTTATTTTACATGTTATGTATTATAATTTGACCATACTATACATTAGTAGTCTTAATAACCTATAGGAGATGTACTTTGAAAAAAATGCTGAATGTATTTAAATAAATTTGTAAATACATCTATTCGTGTAAATAGAAAGTATATTAATGTAATTATTATTATTTAATGCAAATATAATATACATATTTAACACCTTAAAGCATGTTAATAGATTATTTGATATATAGATAGGTACCTCGATTTTTCACCAGAACCGTCAGATTATATAGGCAGTTTTAATTTAAATAATTACATAACAAGATTTAAGGCAATCAATCAGTAACGATAGAATTGCAACACTATGCTCGAAACTAATCAATTTTCTAATAACTTTCATCTAGAAAAAGAAACTGCGCTCTGCATTGAGAAGCCCGAGCTGCCTCTCGGGAGAAAACAAACACTTTCGCCAGCCACCGACCCAGTCCTTAGCACATATCAAATATCGATTAGTTTTTACATGTTATTTTATATTACCACCATACCAACATTGTATACATAATACAATCTATTGGAATACATACTTACAACATTGGCCTTTGTTCACGGACATGAAGTGCATCTGTAAATTACTTTTAAGTAAAAAATAACGGAGTTACCTATACAAATCATATAAGTTTGATAGAATACTCTAAAAAAATATTGTATCCAAGGATAAATAGATTTATAATAGAAATTTGTGTGTCACGCTTCCAGTCAGTACAGCAACAATAATACTCCCGACCTTTTCAACGTTACAGGAATATAAGTTTCGTGGCCATCTGCTTGTCTTTGAATATTTTCACAAAATAATAGAAAAACATTAACTTCATGAGCTTAAAACTTCTATGCAGTGATATACGTATCATCAAATGATAATAAATAATAAAAATAATTATAATTTTATTATTACAGACGGATTTTTATTAATACTTCGAATGCAAAATAAAGTGCCATGATTGTGTATGTACCGGCTCAACTCACGTATTTTTCATGAGCCTTCATGAATTCCCGCCAATTGCAACCGGTACAAATATAATCATATATAAGTAGTATAAACACTCGCGAGGCATTTAGTAGTAAAATAAAGTGTAACATACAAGCTAACGTACATTACGCGGTCACTGTTTATATGTTTTTGCCTCAATAAATTATATTATATATCATATATATCTATATCCAAGATATATTTCTTATTTACACAAAACATACGTTATATGTTCACATATTATGCCTTTTTACAAACTATCAAAATAAGTCTGGTCTGGTTACTAGATATTCTTATGAAATAACAAGAAAATTTAACTATTATCATTGCTCCACTTAAAGTCGAGCTATAAGATAACAGCTTGTGGTTGTGGAATTGGATTTTGTTACATTATAGAAATACTAAAAGTTTGATACTTACTATTACTTCAAGGTTTTATGGGGACTTATTAAAGATTTACTATTGATAAAATTGATTTTACAGATATACTGTTTTGTCATAACAGAATCAGTAATAATCACTTTTTAAAACCGAAAAGTTATTAAGTGGTGTCAAACATTTCCGAAACAAGCACCAAAAAAAAGGGTCACGTTTGTGGAAAAAGCACGGCAGATCTGTACGAGTAGAATATTTAACTGTTGGTGCTCTCTGCCTACCACCAAAGAGATCTCGCATGAAAGTATTAAAAGAGGAATTGTTATGACTAATTGACGCTTTTCTTATAAGTTTCCTTAAAATGCACTCTACTATTTACTCACGATCCACTTGCATATATTATTGTGATATTCAATCATTTGAAAAGCTTGTTTAAAGAGCATAACCTAGTAAACTAAAGGCTAATGTTTGGTCTAGGTTGACTAACTGAGAAATATACGCAACGACTTAGCGAGGTCAGCGTGGCATTTGTTATGACATCTGGTTCCATTGGACGTATTCGTCAACCTAATTTTTCCAACTTAGGTTAAATATATGTCTACATTCCATCTTTAAATTTAAATACTCATGCATTTTTGGATTCTTTGGATGTGACATTCTCAAAGAAATAATAAAATAAAAATGTTAACTGAAATAAGAATCGACGCCACCAGTGACTACTTTATGTTAGATATAATTACGAGTATATATTACTAAGAGAAATAAAACCATTCTGGTGAAACCAAATGACATTTACATATGTATTGAATTGTGTATCGAAGTGAAATACATAGATTTCACTTGAAACATTACGTGAACCACAAACTGTAAGATGTAATACATCATATCGAAACATGCAAGACATGCATTACATGAAATTTATATCTATTTATTATTACTCCGTCAGGCTACCTCCCTAACAACAGACATTATTGTACATTCACCACTCTGTTCATACATGTACGATTTTGGAGATTTACGAATGTACGATTTTGGAGACATCTACTTCCGCCATTAATAATATTTTTTATCGGGTTTCAGTCATTTCTCATAGTCGGGTTATAGTCGTAGTCGTGTCAAAATATTTTTAATACATTATAACATAGTGATCAATTGCAATGAAATAAAACTAATCGTACACTAAGTATGCCATTAATTTCATTTAATTAATTATAGCGCTTATGAATATGTGTATTTCTCAAGTCATTTATCTAAAGAAAAAAATGCTAATTGAATAGTGTAACGCAATTTTCAAATCTAAATAATTAAATCATTAAAATAATAATATACTATAACCAAATAATAATTATAAAAAATGCATCATCGAGAATGAAAATATTGTGAAAATTTGGATGCCTCAGATTTGTAGGTATAATACGTGTTTGCAAAACAATGAAATCTGAACTTAAAAATTTGGTTATACAACCAAAAAGGTATATAAATGTTGGTTGGTCAAAAGGTTGCACTGACTTGACCGCGTTTTTTTCTGTGTATGCAGGTATTTCGGATATGAGACGAGGTCGTCTACATTATTATAGTCGTTGAAGTATGATCAATTAGCAATTTGCTTCACCTTATTCGACAAAAAAGGAAGGTTTACAGTTTAATTGTTTCCATGGTATTTACCCCTTTTGCGTAGTTCTTTACATATACGTCAGATACTTTTAAAATCAAATTTCACCATGTGAGAAACAAGTAACATAAACAATTGAGAATGTTTTTAGAAGAACCCTTTACATGCGATAATTTAACTTCACTGAGATTGATAGAAGAAGAGGTTTAAAACTTATTTTAGTAGTAGTTATAAGTAAATGTCGATCCACACAGACATATCTAGAATTGAGACACAAAAATCTAAGTATAATATTCATAAGATCAGGAAATTGACACAAATTCTTCATTGTCCTCAAAACCAAGCACTGGTTTCTCTTTTCTATGTTCTCGTCAGTTAATATATCAATAAAGTGAATCAATGTATAAATACAAAATTATTTTAAATGAGTAATTTCCTCAACATTAAGCACAAATGACTTCATACTCAAAAATTAATTAATCAGTAATGACCTATGCGTCTCTCTCAGACAATTTCTTACACAGTATACCTACTTATATACAGAGAGTTCTTTAAATCAATAATAATTCTAATAACATGAGCATTTTATATAGAACATATTTATATGTACCTGCTCGTATGTATATTATGAAATAGTTGCTTGTAGAAATCCAGCTGACTTTCGTTACTAATGGAGTCTATAAATACATACATATAAATCAATTCACAACCTTTTGTCCCTTAACACTAAGTTTACGGAACCCGTCAATTTGACGGATTTCGAACTTTGAAATGAGACACGCAAAAACCCATGTCTTTAATCTTAACTACTTTGTATCGTAAATTTTAAATTTCAACAAAAATGTTAAATACACACTTATTATATTCTTAATATAAAATTAAAAACTAAAAATTATATATCATGTATTGGTGACGTCTACTAAGCGACTCTATAAGACAATTTGTAGAGTAAACATAAGAACATGACACATTCCAACTTAATCGTAAAATGTACGAGTATGCCTGACTTTAATAGCGATGATAGAGCTTTCTTACATCTTATTTAAAGTTCTGTAGAGTTTTTTGTAAATGTTCATGAAAAATGTATCTTTATAAAGCAATATTTAACAACACACCGAAAAGAAAGCCTGAAATTTTTACTTTCAATTAGTTTTACTGCATTATATTTACTACTCATTAATATTTATAATTTTAACAGTCAGTACTTTCTCTACATCTTGCCGGCCTGTATTCGTTTATATATTCGTGTAAACGTACAGATATTATTAAAAATTTTGTGCAATGTTTTACCAATATTTTCTCACGAGTAATATAGAATTTTTGTAGCATAAGCCCTGTGATATGTTATGACTAGTTAATTAATTGTTAATAAATAAAAGTTTTGTTTGTGATATCTGATATATTTATAAATTATAGTGGGTATTAAACACTTGTAACCCATATCCACATATAAATACAGCGGTAAACAACAAATATTCACGTACTTATTATATACATAGATTTCTCAAGCATTTAAGACTTAAAGTTATTCATTTTAGTGTTAAAATTAATATTCCGCCAAACTTTAAGACGCAAATCAATATTAACTCTACTCTTTGGGTTATTTATTTAACATAGTTGTTAGAGGCGAATAAATACATATCGTAAAAAATAAATTAGCAATGTCCTCAATACTTTGAAGACTTCTATAGAATATTTTAAAAACACGTGAGAATATATTATTATAGATACAGAACAAAAATTGCTGTCTTCCTCTTATGACGTTTGTCTTAAAACTTAACGGGCAAGTTAAACCGGTTTTTACTGCACACGCTATGAATACCAATTCTAATAAGGTTCGTGTATAACACTCATTGTTGTCTAATATATCTTGCAATATACCAAAATTTCTGTACGTACACACAAATTAAGTATAATGTTAAGTTTGAATCGCTCAATGCATTCATCTGTTTAGTTACGTAGTATCCGATAGAGTCTTTCAAGCAGAAAGCGATCCGAAGGTTCTGGAAGGTTGCCATACTACGAGTACGACGAACACGATAACTTTAACGAGTTTTAAACGTTAAGTAACTGTCGTCATAGACAATGCGGACTTCTGAAAATGCAATACACACATACATCTCTAATTCAGCTATGGCTAGCAAGCAGTCTGCACTACGCAATTTGGTTGAAGATACTTTAACTATGAAAAATCCCTCGTCATATGTTGATACATTTTAAATTTATATACGTATTAAGGCAAAAAAAGTTTGTACATATTGCAGTGATGTACCGTTTGACCGCGAAAATAACAATTAGCAATATCTTTGTGAAGACGCGTTAAAAATACACCTAAATGCATAAAAGTGTTAACGTCCGAGAGCTTCACGTTGGCCAAGTTTCAGAAGTGGCAGTGACCGCATTGACAGGTGCCGGAGAAAGTGCGCCGATTGCAGGCAGACTTTAACACAATGCATCTGAGAACAATCGGTTAGGAATATACTCGTACGTATAGCAGTGATCGTTATTTTCTTGCTGAAAATAGTTATTTTGTAGCTTTATACATTTTAATGTAGAATTTAAACGTATGCAGATTTCAATCCGTCTTATAATAGTGACTGTTAATCATTCCCATTAAAATTTATGACAAAAAAATTGCCATTTTTAGCACTAAGCTGACATGCTTTGTATACATATTTACAGGTAAGATACAACGTGTACTTTAATCTTGTACATTTATAATATTGGCTAATTTTTTCAATATGAACTGAAGTTATTACTATTATTTTATAAAGATTTTTAATTTTTATTCGTAAAGTATTTAGCGTCATGACATAAAAATAAGAACAATTAAACTAAATCAAAAACGATTATTTCACTACAACTAAAAAACTTTAAGAAATTCCTATTTGAAACCCAACATCTATTTTATTATCTGGCACCATCATACATCAGCTAGGTACGACTTGAACAACTACACTGCTTACGAGTATATTAAAGCTACCGTCTACATGCTTCTAAGTAAATGCCGCCTTACAAACCCGTCATACCACTTTCGCTACATCCACGTTAATAATCAGGTCAACTGCCCACACCACTTTCAGGAGCCAGTGAGTGCTTTGAACTTGAGAGATACTTGCTTCCTTCTATTTTAAACTTTCTAATTTACAAATTACCATAGTTAATGCTCAGAATGCTATTGGAATCAAATTAGATTTATATAAATGTCATGCAGGCGTTTTTATTTCATTCTAACACAAATTATGTAAAGAAGTAATTATAATTCCCCCCGGAATCATTATTTGTAAGCATGCAAATTCATAAACAGTTTCTGCGGTTCTCGCCACCAAATGAATTTGTAATACCGCCAGCGGTTATGCGTTAGGAAACAGAATATTCTAGAAAGAATAGTAAGCAGTACACCTTGTGTCAGATTACGACATACTATGTATTGCTAATCAATGAAGTGCGATATTCCGATACTGTGTGTTCATACATCGGGAGCGGATTTTTTTAAGATAATTATTCTAAGTAACTTAATGTACCGTGCGTAGCGTTATCTCGCGTTGATGTCTATTACAAAGATTATTTAACGTGGCCTTATTACACCAACAACACATAAAGCACTTTTAAAAGGTCATGTTAAATGTTGTGTGTTACGATATAATCCAGAACAATAACTTTGTTAAGTGATTACTAGCTTTTTACTAGTTTAAAGCGACTCTATACAGGTATTTATTTTCTAAAATTAAGAAAATTAGAAAACCGATAATTATCTATCAACAGCTAACATAAAGTCCTCGTGTACAAAATATACATACTCAAATTTCACACCTGTCTGTTTACATAATACATATTTTACGTAAGCGAATAGGTTGTATTGCGTTTGTGCCCTGTGAAGGTTATGACCATGAGATTAGTCGAAAAAGACCGATAACGAATTTCATGTTGCATCATCTTACCGTAGGAATTTATTCGTGAAGATTTTTAAACATCCATTGTCAATGACGTGTCGAATATGATATAAAAGTATTAATTAAATATCGAAGTATTTAGTGTATAATATTGATAATACCTACATTGAGTAGATCAATGCGACCAAAATGACTAAATTTCTCAAATAACCTTTTTTAAAATATTATAATATGACATATTAAAATATATATATAATTATATATTAAAATATGACATAACTGAAGACCACTACAGACATTAATGCGCAAATAAATATTGCGTGTGCTTATGATGCGGACCGTAACTGCAGTCCATGTGGGTCAACAAAACACAGCCAGCAAAAGAAGGTCAGTTGTGAACATAACCCATTTGACTTCGTAATGTATTGGACACATTTTTTTAAACTCTCGTAACCAAAGCCCGTAGCGCTTAAACAAATTAGGTACATACAATCGGTAAAGTGAGTCCAACAAAAGTATCGACTAAAGCTAGAACTTCTTAACTTGAGATACAAAATTTTCCTATCGAAATGTTAATTAATTAAAAGTGAAGACAAAACTCTTTGCATTTTTTTTATAAAAAAGAAAAAATAGGGCATATTGGAATTATACTAAACATTCTATATAACGCTATATCATGAGTGTAATTTTAAGTAACTCTCTCACACATGGTACCAACTAAATTAAAAGAATCTACAACAGTTCCAACGACGCAAATATATCTTTTTGCTTTAAACATTTGCATAGAAAATTTATAGTTCCTGCTTCAGAATAGATTTAAACGCGCACAAAACAAATTGGCCGTGAGGCGCCATTTTGTAAAACATAATTGCTCTAATTACACATAACACGTCTATGACTGGTAATCATGACAAGACGGTTTTCAGGTCAAATACTTATTAAATTAATGAACGTATTATATAATATCGTTTATCATATTAGATAAAATCTACTGTTTTCCAAATGCCTGCATGTTAACTGTAAAATGTGCATTAAATAACTTATTCCATATACAGTAAGCTATTTGAATAT
>DWDT01004350.1:0-11326 GCA_018245595.1 Microceris scylla | reverse complement strand
TATATGTGTTCGGTCTGTGTGTGTGTGTGTGTATTTGTGTAATAATTTAAACAATCCACCATTAAGGGCAGTAATATCTAATCTATATATTAATACATGAAGCAAAAACTTTGTACCCCTTTTTACGAAAATTGCGTGCACGAAGGAGTATGAAATTAGGCACACATATAGTTTATACACATATGATGATGATGATGATAGTTTATAAATGCAGAATGCTAAAATGTGTGTGTAATATGTATTACAAATACTTTTAATTGAATTAAACAAACCATTCATTATTTACGTTCCCATTGTTAATATCAGACATGACGCGGATTGTTGTTGTTGACGGAACCTAGACAACGCTCAAACTGATTATTTTAAGACTTACGATCGAATCTCCATCGCCACTGGGCCACTAATGCTGAAAAAATTTAAGGTAAATAGAAAAGATCGTACATAAGCATTATAAAATATATTTGACTATTATTAAACGCTACTTCAGATGCTATGAGAGACAGACGTCGCGACGCGATTTTACGCGGTGTTCAAACAGTGATAAAATCTATATGGCGCCTGTGTCAAGTTGTGGGAAAATATTTTTACGTCCACAGCTGTCTTCGTCATATTACAAATTATATTTTAGCACGCGTGTAGTAGCTTTATTCATGTTATTTTGATTTTTTAAATATACTTTTTAATGGTTAAATTTAAGATAATTCTAAGCATCTTGATTTGTCCATACACACAGTTATTATTTATACATATTTATTCACAACAAATATTAAAAAAAATATTTTAATAATTCTGAAATTTATTTAAATACTAGTGTTTTATATTAACCGCCTCGTTGCTGGAGTGGTTACAAAATGCGACTGCTGATGGAAAAGTACTATATTCGAATCCCGGGTCAGGTACCGTTGAATTTTCTGACTTGGATTTTCTAAGAGCCAAGATCTAAGGTACTCTAATAGTGGTTTGAAATCCTATCTGTGCTCGGTACCTATATAGCAATAGGCTCACCGTGGGACGAAAAACGGAACTGATCAAAAGTGCGAGTATATTACATTCCACTTCCAACCCCTTCGGGGATTACAGGCGTAATGTTGTTTTTTTTTTGTATTTCGAACACAGTTATCAAAAACCTTGTGGCCACCTATAATTGCGAGTAGGTATATCATTAATCGTTATATTAGGAATGTATATTGTATATAACTCGTATACAACGCCTTAGTGTGCCTAAACTAAAACCTAACTTCACGCCTCTAATCCCCGAAGAGGTAGGCAAAGGAGTGTAGTACACTCCCACGTTTCACCAGTTACGTTTAAGTCCCATGGAATAGGTGGTGAGCCTATTGTCATACACCGGGCACAGATACAGACTCCGAGTCACTACTAGAAATTATAAATTAGAAAAATTCAATAGTACCCCACCCAGGGTTTGAACCCAGGATCCCCCGATCGGCAATCGCACTTGCGACTACTTGACCAACGAGGCAGACTAAATGTAAGTGTAAAGGTCTAAATAAAATAAATAAATAACATTTATATTGCGATACTCTACATCGTCTATACCTAAAGTCTTGGCTTGTGCATCGCTTCACAAAACGTAGTAACAAACATGTTTTATGCATATTATTATACTTGTAACACGGAGTATTCAGATCATTATCCTTTTAATTAGGCTTCACGCTGCGTCGCTGATTGAAAAATCTTCCAGTCGCGAGTCTGCAGCTAGCCTTAAAATTTATTGTATGCTTACTTTGGAGAATGGACCTGTTGGGGTTCCGTTATCGACGGGCCCAAACCTTTGACATCTTGTAGGAGGTGGAATGTCATCGAGTGTTTTTCGATGGTTAACAGTAATATAATTTTTATTTGAAATGCGTGTGTAAATATTTAATGAGGGTAAAAGTTTGTTTGGTCGTAAGAATAAAGAACATGATTATATGTTTTGAATGAGAGATATCCAAATAGAAAAATACAAGATAAAAATCAATTACCAAAACCATAAAAAACATATTATTAATGACGTTACATTACACGCATTAGCAATAATATATTCTGACAATTTTCATAAATATTTGATATTAATCTTTTTCTGTGAATGACGCTTATAAAATATTTAAAGCTATAAATAAACTACTTATTGCTAATTAAATTTCAGGGCAATACTATTAATGTACTCTTTATATTAATGTCTTAGAAATACTAAGTGAAATGTGTCCTCAGAAATTTGTTTGATTCTGTAGTAAAAAATGCATTAGGCATTTGGCCTAGTTTCGAATTGTCAAGTTTTAACAGTTGTAATGGCATTACAAAAAAAAATGCTTTTAAGAAAAAAAATAACACATTTTTTAAAATACATATTCGTTTTTTAAATTTTCATATTAACCTGTAAATGAACGGAACTCTCAAGTTCCAAACGTATTCGCGTTTGAACGCATTTTATTTAACAGTGTTCCGGATAATTATTGACTAATGAGTGTTATTAATAGTCTTGTATTTTGTATGGATAGCTTGGTCAACGTGACACCGCTTTACATCAAGCAAACCAGATCCACTTCGTATGACTGCTGGGAATTTGTTGGAATTTCGTTATGGTCCATTCATTCGAAGCATCTGCGGAGGGAATAAGAGGGGCTTTAATGTATATTTTATAACTTTAATTACAATGGGATAAAAATAATAAGTGTAGTAGAACAGTACAAGTATTGTACATTTCTAGAAAATTGAACTTTCTTTTAAATCTTACGCTGTCATTACGAATGGTCGAGTAATGGGGTTGTCGGTCATTAGGTAGACGACAAATCTTTGAGGAAAATGAATACCTTTTCCATCTATAGAAGGGTTTGTTAGTTGCCTGCTCCTGTTTTATAATGAGTTGTTAAACATTTTCCGATATGTTATAAGATATTTTATATACTTCTGAGTGGCGTAGACTGCCCGGCCGATTGCCTGACTATGAACTCCGTATGAATTTTATTTCGCATGGAATACTGAAGAATATATTTGCTACTTGCTTTCATTATAACTTGATTAGCTTTACTGGTCGTTTTTCTGAAGACTTCGAGAAATGGGGTAGAGTGATGATTAAAGACGATTAACAGATAAAATACATTAAACACACGTTGCATTCAAAGTACACAAAGAAAAATATTTTCCTTTTTATTATGAGCGTGGATTCAATTCGGTATAAGATGAGAATAATAGTGTTGGATGAGAAAATGCGAAACCCTTAGTCAGTGTCAGAAATAGGTCTCCGATTTTCAGCTCTTAAATCTTAAAACTTAAGCACACAAAGGATCATTACACACGATCAGATACGCAAGAAATATTACAGCCGACATCTCCGATGTGCGTAAACAAAAACACACACACGCGTCCGGTAATTACAATAAAACAATGCATGGACTAATCACACACACAAAGAAACTTGCATGCATAAATAAATGGAGACTGAGCCGGCAGGTGGAGTCACTGATTCTTCGCAGATAATTTGCCTAACTGGTTCTTAGTCTGACACATTGCCTCACCACTGCCTCTTGACAACCTTGAGATAAGCTCTTTTTCGCCGTCCATTGCTCTTTTAGTGGGACACGTTTTATTTCAAGTAGTGTTAATATATCAATGGTTGGTATAAATGGTAGATGTTCGTTCTTTGGAGAGGCCTTGTTTCACAAAATGATGTCCTCTGGTCAGTAGCCCCATCCATACGTCCGGCTGATAAGGGAGCTCCTTATTGCGACATTTAATTATTATGATTATGGTACGTTTCAAAGAACATTGCGGTCTGGTTTTCAGGTAGGTCTTTGTTGCTAAAATAGCTTTCTGGAAGTACCTACACTGGGTCTTGTGCCTAAGTTACAGCTTTAATAACGTTATCGTGGAGGAAATCGTTGTTTATATTATAGTTTCTGAGATAATACAGTCGGTGATTAGAAATTGGCTTAATGGTGCAAGACGGCTTTATAACGCGAACACGATTCGTAATGAAGGATCTGGAACTTGTTACCGCTAAATTTACACTTCGTCTTAGAAATGGTGATTGGTGAGTATTATTCAAACCAATCTTCACATCTACTGGATTTAGCGCACACTGATATAGCAAGCTGCCTGCTTAAATAAGTACCTGCGTAACTTAATTATTCTAAACGAATATATATAGGTATATTTTATATAAGTATATTTTATACAAGTATATTTTATGCATAAATAATTACGGTCTTGTCGGTCTTTTACAATAGTGTTAAGTGAGGCACACTATGTAAATTTTGGGAAGTTGGTAAGACGAACAGACACAGCAAGGCGATATAGTACATATTTGAATATACACAAGAATAACTTATTCTCAATATATTTAAAACTATTTAATATTATGTTCTACAGTCATTTGTCCTTTTCTATAATGATAAATAAAACATCACAAGAGATCAGCACACGTTTGAAATTTATTCATTATATTGTTAGATAGTTGCGGCAAAAACTCTGCTAACAGTTGACAATACGTAAAAAATGTAAAAATATCGTGTGCGGTTTGCATTACCGCTACTACATTATCAAAGAATAAAGAACCATCATTTCGCGGTAGCCAGTAGTCAAAGTACATCAAATATCGTATCACTGATCTGACAGCGAACGAATCTATCAACTGGCTTTAATACACACTATTATTCTCTTATCGCGGGTAGGGTTTCAAAAAACAATAGCCCATAGTTAACGTAGGGGCAGCGAGGCCAGGCCAATATTGCTGGACAATAGCCAATTAACGCTACCCACAATTAAATAAGAGTGGTGCTGCTACAAAGAACTTTCCACGGGATATATAGAGCTGTAATTATTTTGATATAAAACTCATTGGGCTACAAAAATGTGGTGGATTTATACAGTAAAAACAGTATGTTTATGCCAATTAGAGCAAAAAAGTTTGTAGCAGGACGACCGTTAAAGTAAATGATGATGAAGATGATGTTTTATTAGAATTCAATATTTGACCAAATTGTGACATAAATAATGTGACAAATGCCCTCAAGGCCAGAGTGTTTGACAGATGGTGTCGCCACCTGCAATAAAGATGAATCAAGTAGATGTTACATCCATATAAATAGGTGGCACTTGAAGCGCTGATTGTGGAAGTCTACATTATAATACCTATAGTAAACACAAAAGATACATTAGTAAAGATAGAGTATAAAAAGATGTATTTTGTTCAAGGAGCTTCGGTATTTTTAATTATGTTGCAGCGTAGAATTATTTAATATCCAGTTGCGTTGGAATTTTACCTTTTTGTACTATAATTGAGCTGAGGTGGTAATAACCACTCAATAAAATATATCTCATCACCGTCTCGCCGCCCACTCACGCATTGTCCGGTTCGTCGTCGAGTTATTATTGCAGATAATACTCTTGTTTATTATAAACTGTGAGAACAATGTGTTGGGACCCTGACGATACTTACTTTACTGTTAGCACGTATTGATGCTGTGCGCACTACAATGGCAGTTGCTGGTGAACTGATAAGAAAATAATGAAAGGAAGATGATAGAGTAAGGGGAAGTTGTTTTGCAGCAATATAAGAATTGGGTGTATCATGGTGTATAGCTTCATACTTGTACTGCCCTTCCGTCCAAAAGCGATATACTTAAGCATAATATGCAAATAATACAGGAAGTAAGTACACAGCATCACATATGATGTCGACAAGGACTAATTTCAGCCCGAAACAGAGCATCCTTAGACTTATGGATTATAACGAAAGACAAAATAATTTGAAATTTATCTGACATATCTACGCACGAACGTATTACATAATTATATTATATCATACTCTTTTTCTTACGTTGGATTTTTCCTTTAAGCTTTTTGTAGTCGATTTTACTTGTCCAGCGGAAAAATTAATTTCGTTATATAACATTTAGTTTTAGGTGCGTTTTATTGTTTTGTACCTCCAACTTAGTTTCTAACAGTCCGTGAACTAAAAAGTGCATCAAAGGACTTTGGCGGTCTGCTGGTGAACAGCAGTGAAAATAAGTTAAGATTTCCGTCTTAATATGTATTTGCAAGCACTGCAGTTCAATGAAAAAGAGTAAGAAGCCTGATTGAGCTATGATTTTGAAACCTTCAATTTTTATGCAATACCGACATAACTAACTTCCTTACTATTTACTTTTTTTTTTTTGTTTAATATATTTATTTATTTATTTATTTATTTATTTATTTGATTTTATATTTGCGTCAGCTGTAATTGTTTTCTAATTTAAGAGAGTGTAGCATCACTAGACGAAACGCTCTTTCATACAATGTGGTTGATACCCTTACACACCATAGAATTTCCATTAATCTGATTGTGGATTATGAAGCTAATTGAAACAAAGTCAGGAACTAAGCAGAACCAACTAATTGCTCTAATAACGTCCGCAGTACCGTATGGTGGCAATCTAACAATGAAATCTGCAAGCCTTCCGGCGGAAGCGAGATAATGTTTAATTGGCGTGAAAACTCAATAATTGGAGATAAAAATCAGCGGGTGGCACTGAGGACCAATTACGGCACTGTGTGGTACTACGCATCGGACCGCTCGCCACTCTACTGCCTCCACTGGTCGAGGGTAGACGCGTGAAATTGCTGCTTTAGGTGTCGATAAAAATATTCATGACGTAATTATTTAGGCTGTATTTCCCCAAAGGTATCACTTTGATACTATATATTAGGTAGAGGAGTAATTCCTTCCATGATTCACCAGATTTGTTATTCGTCACACTATAAAATAGAGGGGGAGCATACATACACTGGGCATAAATCCAGACTCGGTACTACGAAAAAGCTTGATAAGCGCTTAGTTCAAAATTACACCTCTCTTCAAAATTAAAAGTGAATACAATAAGAGGGTACAATCAGAAAACCGTAAAGAGTTTTATGCATTTCATTGAATTGTTTAACGGTTTGCTAATATTTTGGATTTACTAATTACACAAGTCATATGCAATTCCAATTATTGATAAAATGGTTATAACGATTAGATGTACTAGTTCTCCGTAGAAATCAAAATACATATAGATGTATAAAAGGGAGGCCAGCTAAGCTGTCTTAAGGCGAATAATATGTAGCAAAAATTTTCTTATTTGTTGAAACTAAAGTCATCAATGACAAATAATTGTTGTTATCACAAAACTTTGAGGAACTACACATGAAATTGCGCAAACCGGTGCAAGTAGAAAACTGCAATGAAAATATGTTTGGATTGATTAGTACCGAAAGAGTTCGGGTACGAACTATGTATAACCTCATTTCAAAGCAATTTTTAATATCATTATCGATACTTTTATTATTATCGATATCGTTTATGTACATCACTAAGAATTCACATGCGGTTTTCCGGCGCGGCCCTAACAACTCATTAGTCGGTCGGACCGTGCAGTCTTCTATTTGCGCTGTACATGCAGGGTTAATTGTTTTATTTTAACCCCGGGTAGAATTTGTGAAATGTCGATAGATTTAGTATAGTTTCCCGTCACTTTCACTAATAAAATTTTTGCTAACTATAAAATTAACAACTATAACACTTCCGAGTAACGTGTATTCATAGTTTATGCATAATATTCTGTACTCAAATGGTTTAAAATAAAATAGTATAATACCGATAAAATATTATTATAATAAAATCAATGAATAAAAATCTTGGGACTACCGATAAAATATCTATTAATAAAATCAATAAATAAAAATCTGTTGTAGTAACCAAATGCTAATAAACTGCGTAATACATTAATAAATAGGTACTTCTATAAAGACGACTTATTTTCTTTACAGCCAGACACGGGAAAATAGTTACGCTTATGACACAAACATTTAACGTGTGTGGAAATAAAGCCTACAACCCCCGTTTCGTTAGTCAGGTTTTCAAACCTAGACCAACGGACCAGTCATAACATCGCTTATAGCAGAATCATAAAATAAATAATAATAGCACTGAAACGCAACACAAAAAAACGATACAACGTTGTGCATATGTCTTGATCGTGGAACGTCCAATCATTTTAACTGCATTGAAACAACGGGCAGATTCTGCACCAATTAAAGAGAAATGATAAAAATGTAAGTGGGAACTGCGAAATGGGTATGTTATCAGGTCTGGCTCGGGTGACACGATCCGCTCAATATACAAAATATTCCTTGTCGTGTGTCGATACAATCTCGAATGCTTCGCGTATCGAGACCGAATCGCTTACGTTACTAAGGTTTTCAATGGGAATTACTTTGATTTATATATTTGGTGTCATTAATTGCTACAGTTTTGTCAAATGTAAATTGTGCTATATTTCACCTAGATTACATTGTGGGTTGGGCGTGAAGTTTGATATTTACTTTGGTATAATAAATTGGACTGCTATTTTATTTTATATCCGTTGCTACTGTTAAGTTGAATACTGTCATGAATTATCAAACTAGGAAACAACTGGTGATTAGCAATGGAATTAAGTCTAGTGACAGTGCCTTTATTATACTGTGTTACTATACCGTGTACTAGAGTCCTACCTAGTTCGTATCGTATATATATTTCGTATATACCTACATTATATCTTATAACTGACGTCAGTTCAATCGTCTTCAGTTAGCATTTTACATCACAACACATCAATATAAGTTGAAAACCGACAATATATTACACGAAATCGATTTGTAACATGTATATCTTTGTTTAAGTCTATTTATGTATATCTTTATAAGAACAAAACATTAACTCACAATATTCTCGAAGCTCGAAAATCATGGTTTCCGACACTCGAACCATTGGTACCCAGTCATAACACTCACCAGAATCCAAGGGCCTCGTGAACGATGCGATCGTTTGCCCGGAATCGAATACATTATCCGCGCTGAAAGCATCCTGCGCATAATTTGTACCATTTCGACAAAAGGAATCCGTGCGATACATTTTATTAAGATTTTATTGAACCGAAACTAGTTTTTAGCAACTTAGTTGCATCGTTGGCTGCGTTTGTTATAGTTATACATAATTTTTAATGTATATTTGATATTAAATATATTTCCGATAAGTGTTGGTATACGAAGTGTTGGATTCCTCTAGCCCGATATGTTTTATAAATATATTTTTATTTTACACGTTACATTTCTTTTTAATAATGTGATATAGATTCTGACACCTGTGATAGTTAACAATGGATTTATGCAATAAAAGAATAACTGCCAAAATGTGTCTGGTAAGAAGAGTATTTTACTTTTTAACCAGAGCTGTTACGTTTTCAGTCATTTTACGTTGATTAATGTACAATTCTTTAACTTTAACGTTTAACGCAATTTGTTTAACTTTATATTTCTTTGCGATCTCAAACCACTATAGTGCTACGAGGGTTTCAATGGTCCTGTTGTTACTAAGCCCACTCTCATACAATCGTTCAATGAACGAATATTCGAATCGATTAAGGATTTTTCTCATTTCGATCCTTCGTAGCATAAGTCGATCTACCTTTACGATTGTGCATTGCGTATTCAATCAAAAACGGACAAAGGGTTCAAACGGCGGGTGGCAGAACCACCGTCTTGGTACAGTATTATCTTGCAAGCTATTGTAATCTTTAACACTAATAGAAATAAAGGTAATTTTGATTCAAAGTAATAGTACGAGCGGCAACTGTAAAGTTGTACAAATTTATTGCGATATTTCCATACAACGCAACTCAAAGGATTCCGAGCATTATGGGCATTATGATGATTAAAAATTAGATTTGACATTGAAGGAACGTAATAGAGTCTATATATATTATGAATACCTAAGGTAGGTAGGTAAACTAGGTAGGTAGGTAACTCTGAAGTACACAGGCTTCCTCGCTATGTTTTCCGTTATCGTTATATTTAATTTTAAGACGCAACTTTTTGTAAAGTGGTGCACGCCATGAATTTCAACCCAAGAACCCACGAATGAGGCTCCGAGGGTTTCCAGTCACTAGGTTATCACTGCTTCTTGTCAAAATCATTATGGTTTTCTGATTATTATGAAATAACTGCATAAATATTAAGGCAAGTAAGAGCAGTAGATTAAAACTGGTATTTTTCCATACAAGTTGGGAATGCCTTGTATTATTTTTCGCTATACTGTTACGACGATATACATTTAATTAAACCTATATTTAAGGGTTGAAAAACAATTACAAGAAAACTGACCAACCAAATAAATATAATTAACATACATACATATATAATTTTAAATAAATTCATGAACTTTTTGTACTCCCAACAAAAGTGACAAAATAGCTTCTAAATACTGCCCCATAAAAGCCTCTCAAGCTATCAAGTTACACCACAACTACCTACCCAAGTTTACATTTGAAAGGTCGATCCGAAGTCGAATGGTGTAGGGAACCAATTTAAGAGTCATAACACAATCAGTCCACAGTCATTACCGCCAATGGAATGACGTCTTCTGAGCAATATGGAGCTGACATTTTTACAGAATCACTTGGGATACGTAATAAAATGCTGGGCATTTCGTATGTAATGCTAATGTGAGTGGAGAAATCCTAATAAAAGTATATTTATTTACACTTAGAGCCCAAAGACGCAGGTATTTAGCAAGTGGTATGGCATGATAAGCAATATCAAGAATGCTTTTGAATTTGCTATGCTTAGGTTTAGAGTAGTATTTAGCAATCCACCAATTCCGAACCTTGTAGTAGACTGTGCTTCAGGTCATTATCTGCTGAGAAAAGAGATTACGCCTCTGGTTGATACATTTATAAACAACCACATTTTCTATTTACAAAAAATACTGACTTCCTGAAGCACACACATTGTTGTACTAGTAATGAATTACTAGTACAATAATGTGTGTGAGTGTGCGTTTCTGTATGTGTGAAAAAGAAAACACAACGTTGGCTATGCTTTTAATTATTTACAACATTATTACATAATGAGCACATCGCCTAGGAATTTAGTGTATAGAAAAATCTGTGCTTGATACCTTACAAAGGTATCAAACAATGGTCATAGCAGATATATAACTGCTCTTCAGCCTGAAATGGAATTACAGCAGTATTGTTGCATTATTTTTAAATCTGTTCCTACTTATATTATTAATTGTAATTATATTACTATTCATCTCGTCACTGCAGATATAGTCCTGAACAGGCTTCACTTTCAATTTAGGATTCGATGCACAAAGAAACTAAAAATGAATGATAACAAGATATTAATTTATAATTATAATTCACATTATGGATATTGATTAACGATTATAAATCCAAAAAATCCTGTCTTTTGTATTAATATTTATTATAATTGCAGTTCACAATATAGTCCTACGCAATCATAATTACTAAACTTCAAA
>DWDT01004349.1:0-11327 GCA_018245595.1 Microceris scylla | reverse complement strand
CTGCTTCCATCACTCTACACATGATCACCGGTTTTTCAGATTTCTGACCACCACGTTCTCTAGTGTCTGACCACCACGTTCTCTAGTGTCTGACCTATTTAATCAAGATAGATGAGCCCTGGTTTTCCTTGACACCTTCATTTATAGGTATTGATTCTTACATACACTAATATGTTGAATATTTCGCAGCCGCTAACCGATTAGCCTCGGTTGGATCATATATCATCTATTAATGGTCAAAACATAACATTTTAATGATTTACATTGACGGGCACTTGTCTGTGTTAGTATGGGTATATAAACAACAATGTTTATATATGTATTGGTTCGAATCATGTAGGTTTTTCTTGGTAGGCCGACTAGTTTTGAACCTGTACGAAGTTCTTATATACCTACATTTAATTACCTACATGTGTACTCATATATAATCATGTGTCTAACATATCAAAGAAAGATTTAATGGTAAAATGAGCAACTGTATGTGACTTTGAAAAGGTTCTAGATTTCGGGCGTTTTCAAATCATTTTAAAATTATCCCTAAATAATAAGTTTTTTTTGTGTTATTATGATGACATAAAATAAACAAACCGTTTATAAATTCATAATAGTTAATTGTCAATATCATCATCATCATCAGCCTATTCCCGTCCACTGCTGGGCATAGGCCTCTCCAATAGCCCGCCACTGATTTCGATCTTCAGCTCTATGCATCAAACCACTGCCAGCCACTTTGCGCATATGGTCACTCCACCTAGCTGGGGGGCGTCCATATGTTGCATATCAATTATTGTCTACCAAATAAATAGCTAAAGTGTACTTACGAAATGTTTTATTCAAATACTAAATTTATCATCAAAATTACTCGTAATAGTTATCTCAACGTTACAGTCGACATACGTCCCTGATTCTACGGCGGATGGTGTCCAAATCCCATCATGCTTACGTAAACTACATGATTTGACAGTATTATATTAAGCACGGTGTGATTCGTGAGCAGACCACAATGGTGGTATTACACTAAGTTAATTTAAATCATGTACATATTAGACAGCTTAATTGTGTTATTTATTATAATATGTTAGACACTGCCATTAAGTACGGTACGATTGGTCTGGGAGTTTTTTTTTTGTACTTAAACGTAATAGATTTTTTTGTCATAGATTTAAAGTTTTTTTTATATATTAGTAGAATTATTAGAGTAGGTGGTTTCGTGTTTGTTTTTGTTTGTTTAAGCGTGGCTTCAAAGTATTTTTAATTTTAATATATAGCTTTCAATCGATGTTGTTTTGTTCTAGCCTTGTGGATAACCAGATGCGGTCATCATCATCATCATCATTATCAGCCTACTCCCGTCCACTGCTGGACATAGGCCCTTCCAATAGCGCGCCACTGAGCTCGAGCTTCACCTCTTCGTATCCAACCACTGCCAGCCACTTTGCGTATATCGTCATTCCACCTAGATGGAATGACGATATACGCAAAGTGGCTAGCATGGAGTGGCTGGCTAGATGAAGGGCGTCCTACACTACGTGCTAACCCCCAATGGCACAAACCAGATGCGGTAATGAAATGGAATCTGACTCATATTTTAGACCGACATTGTGGAGTTCAGACAGAAACATCAGATCTTAAATTAAGTAGTTCTTGGTGTATGGCAACAAGCCAGTTTAAAACATATAATTGTATTCACTTTTTAAAAAATATGCAAATTTTACAATCATACCAATATGAGACCAACGGGGTCGCCATAAACTAATATACCTAGAATATACCCAATTATTAAGGTTTAAATGCACCTTACATATAACCTCTGCTAACTGGCATATTAAAGTACCTAATATTTTTTTTTTAATCGTATAAATTTTTAATATAAATAAAAACGAAATAACATCGTCCGACTGAGGTATTCCCCGATTAATCATTGCATAGTACATTAATTAAATTTTTCCCTGTATAGTTATTACTGTTTACGAGACTATTTAAGGGAGTAGACGAAAATAAAAACAGAATTATTTCAAAATCATTGAAATGCATTCTATGCCTATAATATTAAGTAGATATGAATGTTTAATGTCATCAGTGGACAAATACAGATTATACATTACAAATTTTGGAAGATAAATGCAACTTTACGCCTGTAATCTACGAAAGGGTAGGCGGTAGTGGCGGGTACTCCGGAATGTAATTAGTTGTAATCACATATTAAATTACTGGCAACGGTCTCGGAACTAGTGTCTTTTGTAAATTATGGTTAATAATTTCATCATCATCATCATCAGCTTATGTTAGTCCACTGCTGGCCATAGGCCTCTGCCAGAGGGAGTTTATGCCCGTAATCTCCACCCTGGGTATGCAGGTTGGAGATCGCAGGGCACAGCTTTTCGCACCGCCGCGCCGACGCAGTGCGAAAATGAAATTTAATTGATTAGGTTAATAATAAAAAAAATGTTTAAACTAACGGTGAAATTACAAAATATATTCTAAAAGCACGTATTTATGCTGTCAAACAGCGGTGTATGACTACTGTACTGCATTTTGAATAATCATTTAAAACACAGTACTTAAGGCGTTAAGGCTTTGTAACTATAAGCAGAAAAACTTTCGAAAGTGACTGTAAGCTGAATCATCACTGTTTTAGTATCGCTGGCGGGTTGTTTAGTATTAGTATTTAATCTTATTAGCATTTAGACATTTAGTATTACGTAAACCACATCTAAACCTACTCACCTTAGAATTAAAAAAAAAAATTCTAAGGTGTGCGATGTTTGCCAACCCGCACTTGGCTAGCGTGGCAGACTAACCTTAACCCTCTCAATATGAGAGGAGACCCATATTCCAACAGGGGAATTATAATGGGTCGATTATTAAACCACCTGTAGAAGAGTTTATAGAACCAACTTATTTTATAGATGAAAACAAGAAACAAAAAACAAAAGTATATAAAAATTTTCATTTATTTTTTCAAAACATCCGTTATATGTACACAATTATGGCGAAATATATGTATATATGTTTATGTATATATATATATATTTATCACAATGAGCCTTTATCAGTTGACGCACACCACATCTAGCTGCCACTTTTTAAAATTGTACTCAGCGTCTGGAACAAAAAGAGACGTATAAATAAATCAAGCGCTTCAATCATAAACCTGTACTAAGATGAGTATTTTATTATGACAGCATCACTAAGATTGTCTTGTGAATGTGAAATATGACGTACATATTTTATTAAGACCCAGTTTTAGTTTTAATAATATTGAAATAAATGGAACAAGGCTTTTCTCTATGGAGACGTTCCTAATTAAAAAAGTCTTTGTATTTCATTAACTAAAATTATTATTGACTGCCTCGTTGGTCGAGTTGTTGCAAGCGCGACTGTTGATCGTGAGGTCCTAGGTTCAAATCACAGATGGGGTACCATTGGATTTTTTAAATTTAGAATTTCTAGTAGTGACTCGGAGTCTGGATCCGTGCCCGGTGTATGGCAATAGGCTTATCATCTATTCCATGGGACGTAAACGTAACTGGTTAAAAGTGGGAGTGAACTATACTCATCTGCCTACCCCTTCGGGGCATGTTACGTTTGAGGACTTCAATTATTATAGTATTGTTATCCCGGGTCTCTTACAGGGAGGCAGAGAGCACTGAGGGCCCAGTATCGTTATCCTATACCTCTGACATGTTTATTTACATTACTATAAATGAACATGTCAGATGCATCCCGATTTATCGATGCATCTCGGTTTCGTATGCCTGTGATTAATACAGTTTTAAGTGAAATTTGATAGGATTTTCATAGGCTGACATAAGTAAGTGCAGCGGCGCCGCGTCTAGTCTAATATTGGACAGAATGTGCTACCGTTCGTGGCTGTTACAGCTTTGATTTGTTTCTGTTTTTAACTAAAGGTTTATTTACCCATATCCGCCTTTGTGACCGCCGTAGCCGCCGGCTCCGGCGCTGGCGCTCGCACTGGCGCTAGCCTTGCTGCCGCCGAAACCGCCACCGCCAGACTGGCCTCCGCTGCCGCCAAATCCTCCATTTCCACCGCCGTGGCCACCGCCGCCTGAACCACCGAAACCTCCACCGTTTCCACCGCCAAGGCCGCCACCGCCTCCACCGCCATGGCCTCCTCCGTTTCCACCGCCGAAGCCGCCACCGTTTCCACCGCCAAGTCCTCCGCCGCTTCCACCGCCGTGGCCTCCACTGCCGCCACCGCCGAAGCCGCCACCGTTTCCACCGCCAAGTCCTCCGCCGCCTCCACCGCCGTGGCCTCCACTGCCGCCACCGCCGAAGCCGCCACTACCACCGCCGCCGTGGCCTCCACTGCCGCCACCGCCGAGACCTCCGCCTTGTCCACCGCCGAAACCTCCACCTTGTCCACCGCCCAAGCCTCCACCACTACCACCTCCATGGCCACCTATAAATAACAAAAATATTTAGGGTTTTTATGACAGGATAGGCTAGCATTTGGTCGCGAAAATGGAAATATAAGCTTTTTATGATTGCTTTGAAATGTCCTGGTTATATGTGTCCTGAAACAGACATTGGCCGGGTGTGTCAGTATTTGGCAGTTTTATAGGAAACGTGAAATTAAATCGTTTCCTTGTAACAATTGTGATACTTTCTAAATAAGGGTGGGTTCCGCTGTATATAACAATATATTCCTGGACGTAGTTCCTCAATTTAGTAAACGAGGAAATTATGATATAATTTTTAATTCTATTACATATATATTTTGAAAATATTTTAGATTTTTTTTTATATTTACCTCCTAAGCCACCACCGCCCCCACCGCCGAAGCCGCCGCCGCCGCCGCCACCGCCTCCAAATCCACCACCGCCGCTACTTCCGCCACCGCCATAGCCTGGTGGAAAACAAAAAAATCTTTTTAAGATAGCACCGAAAAAATAAAAATTTAATCATTTTAACATATTTGAAAATACTGTAATTTAAAAATTTAAAATACATTTTCATTTTATTAATTATAATTAGGTGAAATTGAAATTAAAAAAATATATATTAATTAATTTCATGAATCGAAATTAATGTACAATGTCTGATAGTTGGCATACTAAATAACATCAGCTCACGGGATAAGACTCCGATTCATATATTTAAAAAATTAATATTACCTGGCGCCGCGTGTATGCACGCAGCAAGTCCTAAGACCAACACGGGTAGTAAGAGTCGCGCCATTTCGACTGCACTGTGCTCAGATCAGACCGCCCGCAGTTTATATACACACTTGCTTATGTCATGGGCATACGATTGTTTA
This sequence comes from Microceris scylla, assembly GCA_018245595.1. Classification (NCBI taxonomy): domain Eukaryota; kingdom Metazoa; phylum Arthropoda; class Insecta; order Lepidoptera; family Hesperiidae; genus Microceris; species Microceris scylla. The sequence continues at coordinate 6,046 of DWDT01004349.1, read as the reverse complement.
CAATATTCTTCACTTTTTGCACCGAGTCCGTTTTTTGTTCGGCACAGCCGTTGAGATTCAAAGTGGTCAGATAAAGCAGCGCGCCTCGTGTCAGTAATTGTTAGAAGCTTTTCCGAAATACAGATTATTCTTATATAATCTTTGTATTGATTGTTCATCATTCCATTGTGATGTTTATGGGCGAATTTTTCATTTGTGACCTTGAATGGTTTATGAAATATTATTGATAACATTCAAATACTACAAGTTCCGGGACTGGTTGCTGGGTGTGCTCTTCAGTTCTAAAGCAAGGAGCTGTTCCGAAATGGGGTGTTTCAATTAAAAGATAGTTTTTACTACCATCACGTCGGTAAAGCGCTTCATAAAGGCTTTTGTTAGCGGACACTTACTTAATACTTGTTAAGGAGCCAATAAAATTAAAGTAAATTCTTAATTTTAGAGTGTAAACCAGTGTTCCCTTTTAGGGCCCTGGCGCGATTATATAAAAAATAACAATAAGAGTATTAACATGTAATTAAGTTAGTTTATGAGATCGGCTGATGATGATGGTGATGATGATAAAGTTAGTTTAGTTATAACATGATTCTTTAATCTTCCCATTATGGCAGAGGGACCTCCTCTCAGAATGAGAAGGGTTATAGGCCATAGTCTGCCACGCTGGACAAGTGCAGGTTTTCAGACGTAGTAACGTATACCTATTTCTTTGAGATTTTAAGATAAGGGCGTACTGTTTATTTATTATGTTGATAATGGGTAATTGATAATATGCCTAAGAAACACGTTTTCAATGTTTACTACCCGTGTTCCAAGAAGTCAAAGGTGAATTGATAGAGACAATATATTTACTGGGAAGTAAATCTATAAATTTCTTCGAAGCACTTTGAAAACGATATCTGTTATTTAATAACTTAGATAGTAAACAATTTTCCCGCGCAAATAGTAACAGGCAGTTGTGGCGACCGTTCTAATTCAAGGAAATATGTGTCGGTTGTTCGAATTTTAAAATTTACAACTGAAATTTGCGATCCTTTCTTTGTTTGTTTTTTAAATGTGTTATGAAGTATTTGTTTCTTTGGTAATTAAAATAAATCTGTAAATGGAGATCATATATCTTATATATGTATGTCATCTAGCTAGGTGGAGTGACGATATACGCAAAGTGGCTGGCAGTGGTTAGATGCGAAGAGCTGAAGACCGAGCTCAGTGGTGTGCCATTGGAGAGGCTTATGTCCAGCAGTGGACGGGAATAGGCTGATAATGATGATGATGATGATGATGATACATATAAGAGTATTGTGACGAACAAATCTAGATACTTCGCATTGTCGGCTATGTATTGCGTATATGTTGATATACATGTAAATCTAGTTAGCACGACAAGTGAAATCTGACCTTACCACTAAGGCATTAAGGTCGACTGTCACTTGACGCCGGGAGTTGTTTCCAAAACTAATTACATATTATTATGGCCGGCGTGTGGGCGAGGCTTGTTTCCTGAAGAATCGTGGAACATTCGGGAACTTACCGGAGGCCAGTAAAACGATATATATGCCGTGTGAGCGCTGCCATGAAACACAGTACGTTTTCGGAAGCGATTACGAACGGTTCAACAAGCGACAAAAGGAAGTGATTTCTGCGAATACCAGCGATTCATTAGAGTGTGAATAAATAGTTTGTGCACTCTGAGAACATCTTTTAATCGTCATCTTCTGCGACTACATTGCATCGTTTCCAGCCGCCAATCTACGTACCTATACGTAACATTATTAATAATGTGTATTTTTATTGCAGGGCATCTTACGTCTCAGTACTGACAATCGTAGCGTTCACCTTGGAACGCTACCTGGCCATCTGCCACCCGCTACATATCTACGCCGTAGCGGGTCTACGGAGGGCCTTCCGCATCGTGATCGCGCTGTGGGCCGTCTCACTGCTTGCTGCCGCCCCCTTCGCGCACTACACTACGATTAATTACCACAACTATCCACCCAGTAAGTGGACAAAATACTATTTATAATTCAATAGCTTAGTCATTCGGAAGGTGAAATTTCTACATTTTAATTGTATTTAAAAACAATTTCATTGTGTGTTAGGTCGGTTTCAGAGTACAACAATGATAACGTTGCGAAAAAAATATTGATGTGGATGGGAAGACATTTATTACTTAAATTAGGTTTATTACCTAGAAAATTAAGCTAGGTTCACTAAATAATTTCCGTTCTCCTAATTCTCGTATATCGTTAAAAAGATTCTTGTATCCCACAGTCTTAAAGGTTGATAAAAAAAGATTATAAGTAGATACATCATATTCCCCTGACTGTATTCAATACAAAAAGTTGAAGAAAATAATTTGTCTCTCAAGACACATATTGAAAAAGTTTGTCAACTCGTTCAATTGTTCAAAATCAATTTGTAGATAGTATTTGTACTGGTATACCTACCCTGGGTAATTATATTTCTGCTTACCAAAATAATAGCCCCTTGTCTCTGATTCTTTTCTTTTGTGAACCGATCGTAAAAGTGAAAAGTCTCTAACAATAAGGTATAAGCAAGTAAAGCGCAGAATATATAACCTCATTAAAAGTTTTAATTTCGAAATTTAAGAAGGTAGGTTTGAAAAAAGTTTTACATATTTTATTATCCTCGGAACGAGAAAGGTAGTATATTTTAAACAAATACATTATTTTGTAGAATATTGTCTTATTCGTGTCCCTATTTTATTAAAGTTATAAGGGTATACCTACAGAAATGGTTCGGACATATAGAAAGAACGGCAAATAAAATAGTACCGAAAAGATATACAACCAGAATATTAATGGATATTGATGAGCCAGAATATCAATCAGGCGTCAAGGCAGGTCAAAACTCACCTGTTTTGAACAAAATAGGTCAGATAGTGATGTAGACAGTTGGCCCTCAGTACCTTTTACCTACCCTGTATAACAGCTGGCGGGATGTTATGGCAATTATCACATCTCTCTTCGTATATTCATTAAACCCAATATAGACGTGGCGTAAAATCCCTCTAGCGTTGTAGTTTATGTTCGTAATAGACATTAAGCTCGTTGAGACGAAATGCTATTATTTATGCCTCTAATAGGAATACCTGTAAAGCCACAACGGATCGCATTATTCTATTAATAGTCGTATTAATATGGACGGACGGCACAATGAGCACCCGACAAGCGGCCCTCATTGCATCCACAGCTATTCGTTATAGTCCACCATGTAACACTATTGCCTGTAACGTTAGGATTATATTCATGTTAATGTTTTTAATACGAATGTAGCTCGTAATTGCCAAAATGAATGTGATGCAAATAGACGATATCAACACAAAGTTGAAAACAAAAAACGACGATCTTTGTTATCCACTGTCACGTTATTGACCTAACCATCATTTGATATGAATTCATGAATCCAGAACATTTATTTTCGAACACACCACATGTTGCACAACTACCATACTAATCAAATGGATACACTCTGAGTTGCGATTCTCTGGCACTCTAAAACTCGCTAAAACGGTCGGCCGTGTTACCGTACCTCGCAAGTGTAACGTGGACCATTATGAAGACTATATATTTGTAACGTCTGTACTGATAAACATTACATTGATGCTTTGGTTGTGACGCCGTATTGGATAAGAATAGGCACGTTATGAGAATAAAACGATCGTTTCTCGAAAATTAATCAAAGATACGCAACACGTTTGTGAAATCCTGAAAAGATACAAAGGTGAAACCGGCTCAAAGGCAAACAGTAAAATGATATTAAATCGAATAAAGTATCTCAATGTTTACTTTAAACGAAGCAACTACAAGCACACAAATTATTTGCTTATTTAATGTCACACAATGTAGCGAACATTACAATTACAATTTATTAGATACGAACAGTTCTGTCCGCCGAAGCCCCTTTGTCGAAGTTTGTCAAGTAGCGTCCGTTTGTCGCCAAATATATTAGTCAAAGACACGACTAATTGCCTCATACTGTGGCACTTGAGATTAAGTTCGACCCCAGATAGCGAACTACACGAAGCGTACGATCTATTAACAGAAACTCTACATTCCGACGTATTATACTCGTATTTCTTGTATAGAAATGATGATGTCCTCCCAGACGTATTCGTCCGAATTTAGTTTTAAAGATTCGGTCACAGATAGCGCAGTGAAGCTGCCCGCAAACATTACATGTTCAATTATAGGAGGGCTAGGATCGAGTTTTCAGGAGCTGGCGTTTGGGGTCAAGATGATCGAGGCGAGCGCGCTCAAAATTACTAATGCCCCTTTTTGATTCCATTTCGCCACTCCAGTCTCTGAGTAGCAAGTACCTCCCAAGAATCGCAAGATATTCCACAGGATGTTAGGTGGCGTTTCAGAACATCTCTGTAGCGTTAATATTGTCCTCCGTGTTTGCACTTTCCTGAGCTAAGCTCTGAATAAAAGACTGACTTCGGCAACCTTGAGGAGTCCATATGCACTAAGTGTCCAGACCAGCATAGTTGACACTTGATTAGCAAACTCTCCATACCGGTCATTTCAGCCCGACGAAGAACTTTAGAGTTAGAAACACGATCTTGCCATTTCAGTCGAAGGATGGTACTGAGACAATTCGTCTGAAAGACGTCAAGACGTCTGATGTCACCTTTGTACGGACACCACGTCTACGAAGCATATAGAAGCAGAAGTAGTATGATTGCTCTATAGACGGCAAGTTTTGTGTGGAGCTTAAGGTCGTGCGACTTCCATACTCTTTGGTTCAGCTCACCAAAGGTAGCAGCGGCTTTGGCGGTACTTGCAGATATGTCAGACTCCAGACGTTTGTCGCTACGAACTAGACATCCTAAATACCGGAAGGTACTGACTTCGTCTTGTTTTTTGCCACCGAAAAAGGCCGTGTCACAGTAGATTTTTCAAGGGAAAAATACTGGGAAAAAGGGCTGTTACAGTTACATCTGAGTTTTCGACGGCCAGATTACAAGGCCAAATTTCCGACACGAGTCAACTAAATTGTCGACCTATCATTACCTATAAACAACTACACACAACAAATGTAGAGGTCACAGTTTTGTTCAAGGCTTTTTTCATGCATTTGCTTGACAACAAATATGGCATCAACCGTACCTCGGTTTGGTCTGAAACCACACTGGGTATCGGAAAGGAACTTTTCAGCTAGCGTACATAGGCGCTTGTTGATGATATGCGCTAGGATCTTGCCAGCTGGCTAAGAGCAGGGTAATTCCTCTATATGACCAGCAATCTGAGAAGTCCCTTTTACCTTTATATAGTTTGCTAAAAGAAGCATCCTTCCAGCTTTGTAGAACAAGCTCACCATCCTAAATTTGCTGAATGAGGTCAAACAGTATAGATTTAATGTTTGGTCCTCCATATTTGAAAATTTACGAGGGAAAACTATCTGGTGAAAATTAGCACCTGGTGACTTGCCGTTTTCCAAGCGATTTATCGCGGAAATAAATTCTGCAAACGACGGCGGCTCATCCAGATCCGATGCTACAGGCAGGCTTTCAAGGTCGTTAAGATACTATAGATCCACTCTTTGACTACCGGGATTGAGCTCTTCATTAAAATGCTCACCCAACGAAGAACTTCTTCGGAATCGGTCAGCCTCTTGTTCTTATCTCGCGAGTATACTGGTGCGGTCTTCCTGATCCGAGGTCCGAAAATGCTCTTAAGTCCCTGGAAGAATTTAGAAGTTGGTATCTACTAGCCATTGTAATTCTTCGGATTTTCTGATCCACCAGTTATATTTCAATTTGCGCACTTTGGCTTTAAGTTCCTGCGGATAAATTTTCGTTGTTCAGAGCTAGCAGTGGTTCTCAAAGTAGTCCTAAAGTTCTCAACAAGTTACTGTATTTCTGCATTAAAATCATCGAACCAATCTTGGTTTTTATTCTGCAATTTTTACAAAAACTTTTTGCGATATTTCGTATACCATCTCCGCATAAAATCGCCATTTAGCATCAATATTTGAGTCACTATCAGCACTGGACATGGCATGTTCAAATTCTGCGTCAAGGAGAATC
>DWDT01004348.1:0-11329 GCA_018245595.1 Microceris scylla | reverse complement strand
TAACGATAACAATCATAATGATAACCATGATACCATGATACGCAACAATATTAATCTATTCGGTGAAGCTGTAACAAACAGTCTTTTCGGTGAAACTGTAAAAACGGATTATTTTGTGAAGTTGTAAAAACGGCCTACTGAGTAAAGCTGTAAACGGGCTTCGGTGAAGTAAAGTAAACAATCAATGGCAACTAATAATAGGAAAATTAGGATCTACTAGTCCTCGCGTGATTGGACGTTAGGAACAATGTCCAAGAACCAGCTCTTGGATGAATGAACACTAGGGATGAAATTTTGTCATAGGTGCTTACTGTTTAACGTGGCAGTCCGAGTTTATACCGTTAGGTAACATTCGTTAAGCCTTAACCTTGACCAGTAACCCATTACACTGCTAATGCTCATTGCAGCGACGTAGTCTTACATGATCCAGGAATCTCACAAATGGGGAAGAGTGGCATTATTTTGCAGAGAGTTAAACATTTTAGCAAGTAACAAAATAATAATATAGAAACGAACCTAGAGCAGTGCAAACAGCCTGTCGTAGTATCGACATTTTCCATTGATTTTTATTCTCACACTTTAATTAAAATTTTTTCGTTATGCCTGAAGTGTGCTCAAATTGAAACTGACTATTCAAAATTTGCAAATGTCATTTTCTCATCTCGTCATATGTATAATAATCGTCATTTAATAATTACTTAAACTAGTTAATGACGTAATGGATCAACAAAACGTTCAAATTTTGATGTTTGTGACGTCACAAGTTCGTTTGTTTGATACTTGCGAATTCCCAGAATTTTAGACAAAATAAAAATTATACTAAACCTTTTTATCGCTTCTACAATGGACACAGGTCCCCTTTTAATGCAACAACAGAAGCAATTTTTTTTTAGGTCGTATTTATTGGTATAAAGCTAATGTATTCGTTTCATCGGTGCCATCGTTGGCATTGCTCCACTATTTTAGTGCAGATCTCCTTCAACGCCTTCTACTCTGTCCTTTGTTGGTCTCTTTACATCCAATTTTATACATATTTATTCTCTTAATATATCACCACTGTTTTATTCTGTACTTCTGCCAAACCAGACATTTAATATAAGGTACGTATTGTTTAAAATGTGTATGTGAGAAACGTGAGAACAAATTAATTTGATTCCCTACCATCTAATTGTAACACTTTAACTGGAAAATAAATGATTGAATTGATTCAAAATGTAAGAAATGAAGTGAATAAAAATATATGACAAATAATTATCCTATATTTATCCATATTATCCTTGATTTATCGATATGATATCGATAAGAGAATAAAACTTATAAACATAGAGCTACAGTACAGGAAGAGGACTCCCACATTTCACCTGTTACGTTTACGTCTCATTGAATAGGTGATGAACCTATTTCCATACACCGGGCGCAATCCAGACTCCGAGTCACTACTAGAAATTCTAAATTATAAAAATCCAATAGTACCCGACCCGGGATTTGAACACAGGACCTCAGTCGCGCAACCACTCGACTAAAGAGGCAGCGGAATGTAAATAGGTTAAAGAAAAAATAGATTTTAGTATGACAGAGTTATATTTTCATTATATCATACAAATTGTTGGAGTTCGTGAGAGGGTTTATAGCATTTGTTCATAAATTTCGTCTGGATGACATCCACAGTAAGACCCATAGTTTCAGGAACGTGGAAGAAGCTGTAAACGCTGGTAACGAAACAGACCGCCGCAAAGATGAAGAAGACGGAACCAAGTCCTATTGCAGAGACCAAGGGGTTGAAGATGAACAGGATCACGAAGAAGCAGAGAAATGCCCATTCCATGCAGATCATTGATACCACACTTTTTACCTGCGAAGCATATGAGATTTATTATAATACGTTTGTTTTTTTACTAAAATGAGATATTTATATCAAATTGATGTTTACTATCTTCGATGCTCGGTTTTATCTGTTTGGAATACTACTTCAATCGGTTACAGAAGATATGTATCGTTCAAATACATTTGGATTGCTATCCACTTCATCTATGGTATAATAAAACCGTGTGATTGTGGCTTGTACTACACTCATCTCAGACTATTTGATTAAAACGCAAACGTGACCTAATAGAGTGCCCAAAAGAATTTGAAAATAACTAACAAATAGGTATATATGGACAGCCAGAATCTTCTGCTTTTGTAAATTTTTGTTATTCTTTTCCACTGCTTTTTGATTCTAGGAAAGTTATTACCAGGAAATTGCGCTGAATGGACGAATTTTAAAAATAACAACAGCATCAGCGTATCTGAGTCCACTATTGGACATAGATTTTTCCTAATGAGCGCCATCGCGAATTTTAAAGGCTATCTTTTATGAAGTTAGCACGCATCGTCCTAGACCAATAAGTTTTACTACATTAAATAAGATGAAATAAGACCTTTTACCGAAGCAGTAGGGGCGCCGTCAATTTTAAATTTACACCATACCATACCAATTTTAAAGGTAAAATAAATATATATCAATTTATACCAACCTCGGGTAAGAAGATCTCAGCGATTAACACGTAGGGAACGGTACCCGCACCGATGGTGTAAGCGACACTGAAAATATAAATGAAAACCGCAGTGACCCAATGCGGACCCCAGTGCAGGTGGATCTGGGTTCCAAGGATCACGCAGGAGACACCAGCGACGAGAGATCCGTGGATTATAAGCGGCTGGAAAATCAATAAAAAATATTTATTTATTTATTCTTTATTGTTGGTAACAAAAGGCAGACTTAATGCCAAGTGACGTTTTCTAACAGGCAACCCAGGTGTTTATGAGAAGTTATAGAAGGATATTATAATTAAATAAAAAAAAAAAACATTCAACTGAGGATTAACTAAATGTTTGATAATCAGCCAAAAATATAGAACTCTATAAGAGAAGATAACTGCAAATTAAATGAGCCATTATTAACACAATCAATTCGTATTTACCATTATTATCAGAGCAAAAACACTAAAATAAGAACCACGGAATATGAAATCAAATCTTAAAAAGCCTATATTGATAAACGAAACTTTACAATCCAGATGATGTAAAAAACATTCGACTCACCCGCCTCCCTAACATATCGATTAAGTAGGCGGCGATAATTCCAGCTACGATGGTCACGATGGCAAAGATCACGGCCGACAAGGTGGATGACATGCTAGGTACTGCTTCTGTGAATAACGGCTCGGCGTAAACCTGCACCACTGCCAGCCCTTGGAATATTGTCACCGTGTACAGAACCAGACTCATTACCAGGGCGCGTCGACTTGACTTGGATTTTTCTGGAAAGTTTATGAGCAACATCAGAAAAACATCTTCGATTGGAATTTTATTCAAATTTATTAAAACTTAAACTATTTGTTGTTCGGTTGAGGACCGCGTCGTTGGTCGAGTGGTTGCAAGCGTGTTACCCAAAGTTCTATGACTGTTATTTTTAACTTTTAAAACTGTAGCCATTCTAAGTGATACCAAGCGCACCGACTATAGGGTAAAGTATCGCATAGGATAGAGTTTAATCAGTCTCAGTGATTATTGAAACTTTTACTCACTCATAAATTTCCAGAAGGACAGTTTATCCTTTGCCTCTTTTTCTTGTTTCAAGTTTTCCTCTTCTGGCGTTTTATCTGGATAGACATTTTAAAATATCACAATTCACGTCTTAGATCTCATATATATTGCGTATTATGGACACAGAATTCTTTACATTGATGTCTGCATATTCGGAAATTGATTCCGAAGCTTTCTGTACAGCTGCAGCTACCTATTTTTTGTCCAACCGATAAATTAAAAGTGCTTGGATTTTAATGTATCAGTTGGGCATAAAATTGTGGTCAAGTTTATTCACAAGAAATTATCTCTCCTCTGACATCAAGCTCCTCGGAATACGTTGTCAATAAAATTCATTCTATTGACCAATGATACAACATTGATGCTAAATTATTGTTAAAATATTTAGTTTTACCATCAAGTTCAGGATTAAGAGTCCTCTTAAGAAATTCAATTTCTTCTAGCACTTCTTTAGAATTCGCTTTCGTTCCGCGGTAGAATGCTATGGATGCCATTGCTTCCTGTAATTGAAAATTCCTTACGTTTAGTTGACCATGTGATTTTTGATCATTGTTGACCATGTGATTTGTAAAATTTTATACCACCAGAAATTTAAGCAATCACAAAAATGAAAGTCATATAACCTCTATTCAATCTGTAAAACAGCAAATAAAGTAACTATAATAAGTGTATCAAACTAACCTTATCCAATCCCTTCGTCATCAAATACAAAGGCGACTCCTTCAGAAAGCTGACTAGAGCCATGCCAGCCAGTGTCAGACACAGACACGAGTAGTTCATGGTGTTGTATTGCAGGACACCACCGAACAGGTACGACACGAGCATGCCCACGCCGTAGAAGATAATCGATGACGACGTCATCGTGCCTCGAATGGACTCCTGACAGAACTCTCCCACGTACATAGGCACGGCCAGTAACATGCAGCTGCTAAGACCTGATATGAAGACCGCGGCGAGAACACCTTCCACTTTGGAGCAGAGTATTATAATAATCCAGGACGTCTATGGACAAAATACGTATTTCATAACTAAACGTGGCTTAAAACCTTTAAAAATATTAACGGAGAATTTAATTTAAAAAAGGTATAATTTAAAATTGTACCACATCATCAACCTGTGTCAATCCATTGCTTTAGATATACACGTCATAGACTATCTTACAAGTTTGTAAAATGAGTGAAATTTATGTCTAAGCTGAAGTGAAATGTAAACTTTTCAGTTGATACACATCATTCTTGAAACGTTACAAAACTGTGGTACTGTATGTGGAAACTTGGATGTGTCTTCGTTTTTGCGATTTTGTCTTTAGCCATGTATAATAATAGCACCTAATTAGTATTAAATATCCAGAATTCTTTCAAACAATTAACGATTTGTTATTTTTTTTTAATATTTAAATTACTTACCACTTGCATCATCGAGAATATCATGCAGGTGTACTTCCTCCCGAAGTGATCGAGAAAGTAACTGGAAAAAGGCGTGCTGATGAGCCCGCTGATGGACGACAGGCTGCCCAGTAACCCGAGCTCTGTCTCCGTCATCGGCCGATCCAGGGTAGTGTTCACTGAGGCGAATAGCGTCAGCGTGCTGGACGGCCAGGTGTACATGATACCCAATGTCATGCACACGAAGCATACTAAAACAAATGTAAGGTTTAAAAAAATTCCCTTTTGTATAGATGACCTTATTACGGTCAAGAATACACCAGCTGCTGAAGAGGATATGCTGATGGACTGTACCTAATCATCAATTTTGACATGATAAATGATCAGCTTCAATTATTGTCTTCATTATAAAACCTGTTAATCATTCACCTGTTAGATAAGCGTCGCTTATCAGAATGAGACGAGTTGAGGCCACTTTATTGAAAACAATAAATAGCTTAGGAGATCTTCACATTTAGTTATTAGATTCCAGAGTAAGCAAAACCTGCGTCATGGAGTAACTAGATAGTGAACTACATATATATATATCATAATCATCACTCCGTAGTAGTGCACTGCTGGACATAGGCCTCCTCTAAGTCTTCTTCTGATTCTTAAAGTGCCTCTCCATTTAGTGGAGGTTGGCTGTCAATTCTGCAAACTCTCCACGATCTTCCGCAAGGTGAAAAAGGACAGCAGCTTTCGCTATCCCTGTCCATTCTCTGTTTTGTAACCAGGATTTCTTTCCTATAAATTTGCCAGTACCTAATTTCCAGGCCGGGCATGCTGGTTGTCGAGTCGCAGACCACCTTTTACGGTGGTGACCATAGTCAGGCAGGCCCCATATAGCCACGCTTCGCTATACCACAGTCCACCCACATTTATTAACATTAATGTACCTACCGTATCTAAGTAAATCAACCAACAAATGTTTGCACCTTAACAGTAGTTTTACGTTTTACAACAGTACTATAATTTCACTTAAATATTACATATAATCTTAGCGATCCATTTATTGTGGGTATAACATTGTCAGTTATAATTATACATACATATACATTTATATACATTTTGTTTACTTCTACCTTGTTATAAGATTATAGATAGTATAATAAACGATTAAAATTATCATTTATACAATGAATTGTAATGCGTGTCGTTCTTTCTGTAGAATTAAAAGAACCCCTTTTTATCATTGTTCTATTGAAACTTCTTTTATTTATTTACCTATTTAATAAATTACCAACATTTTCTACATTTTAATGTAGTCTTACATTATTTTAACCCTTTTACTTTTATACTGTTAGACGTTGATATTTTACAAAGCTAAAATCGAAACTTAAACTTTACACAAGTCCGTGGACTACCCTTTATTATTAAATTTTCATTCCCGGTCCTTACGGGATACGCAGAGAGCACCGATTGCCAAATATCTGTATCCTTATAGACCTGATATTATTGATCGACTGACTAACCATACATACATACATATATGTATATGTCATTATTTTATGTTTTGATTATAATTGAACGTTAATTTAAAACAATTAATAGTATAAATCTAGTTGAAAGCGGTTATTTTATAACGCTTATCATGATACAGAACAACTAATTCCTAACATAAGACATAAATGTATCACGAGGTGGTGTCATGTAAATACAATGAATACTCCAAGGATCCATTAGAACGAAGCAGTGGCGGTTCAGTTGCTCATACTTAGTCTTCCACTCGGATTTTAATCCGTACGCATGATAAACCTTAAGCAGTAACGTGGGTTTTTTAAATTAAACTCCACTCAATGAGCACATCATCGTCATCGTCATCAGCCTATTACAGTCCACTGCTAGACATAAGCCCCCCCAATGAGCGCCATCGCGCCCTGTCCTCGGCTTGTCGCATTCAGCATCTGCCTGCAGCCTTTCGCAGATCGTCATCCCACCGGGCCGGAGAGCATCCTACACTACATTTGCCGAGCCGCGGTCTCCACTCCAGAACTCGCCTACTCCACCGGCGGTTGTCGGTTGTCATTGCCACTTCGGCGAGTTAATCCTTTGAATTATGTGGGTGACTCTGGTTATGTCACAAATATGTATATGTATCTATTTTCATAATATTATACTTTAATTTTTTTCCGTAACCAATGCTTATAGGTTTCATGGGCAATATTTCCGTTCGTTCATTCGCAAACAGGTCGCTAGAATTTGCGTTCAGGAGAGCGTTGAGCGCGGTGTGAACTGAAGCAATGAGCGAGAATTTATATTCACATACCTACTCATTGACACAATACTACATATATGTTTTATTGAATACCAAAATTTGTGAAATTCCTTTTGTATAATAAATACCTACAAAGCAAAATACGAGATTATATTGCTGATAATTCCAAGCAAACTGTCAAATTGTTTGCATAGTAGAATATTTGTTTCGATTCGATTGATCGATTTGATAAAGGGGTATATATGGCGTAATGAAATTTCGATGTGAAAATCAAAGCGTTTATACATACAACAGTAAAAGATTACGAAGTTTTTTTACTATGCGCTATGTTTTCATACAAATCGTAATTAATGTTAGTCGTAACTAATAGTAGTCTACTGTCCAAAATAATTAGTCCCAAAATTTTTTGCATGATATAAAATATGAAGAGATATATGAATGTGGAAGAACCATGGCAGGTATGCAAAGATAGGAATATTTAGCACTCCGAACTCTCTCTGCCTACCCCGAAGGACTTGGTGTGATATGTATGTATATTACGAGAATAGACATACCTACATATTATGTACCAAAAAGACATCTTAATTCGGCAATGGAATGTTTCTTTTATCATAGAATATTTTTGACATTTTATCTCTGCAACGTCTAACGAATTTCCATCCAGAGAATACTACGAGATTTTTGTGGGAATACAAAAAATTTGTATTCGTAGATTCGTTGTCTCGGTAGGGTCTTTTGAACTTTTTCTGGTGGGTTCTGGTGGGGGGTCTGGGGAGCACCAGTTTCGAATTTTATAAGAATGCATTAATAATTAAAGGACTCTGGAACTTTAACGTCTTTTTGGTTATTTGTTTCGCCCAGTTTTTTCAAGGCACTCATTTGACACATAATAGGACCGTTGATGTCATAATTGAATTTGATCTCCTGTCATATTTCACCCAGAATCGAGTAGCATTTATCCAGATTAAATTCCACACTGTTCGTGATACGTAGGTACGACGCCCCTCGGTTACATTCCAATACTTTGTCAGGAGCTCGATACCCTGAATATATTACTGTTACTATCCTAACAAAATTAAACATTGCTTGGGCAACTTTGGATATTTATGGATTTCTTTATTGGAACTAAGCAGTGTATACTAAACATAATATATCTGCTCGTGAACTATTTTCAGTAGTTCACGAATGAACTAAATCTTTACTCGCTAGTAATTCACGGCACATTGCGGATGGTATAGAGATTTGCATATTACCAATATACACTCACAAACCAGACCAGCACGACTAATTAAAGTCACCAATAATCCGCCAGATGTATAGAAATATTGAAATCGGAACTGCCTTTCTTCGCTTAACTGATCAGCATAGTGTCTTGCTAAACACTTCATGAAGTCAATTTATATTTCAATTACATACATATAATTATAACGACAATAAACATTTAAATAATAGAGCCTATATTCACTCGAATTAAATCTGTATCACGGAATTCGAACGTATTTTCAAGTTGTCCATATCTTAAAATGGTTTTTGTTTGAAAATAAAAGGAGCCGACTTATGGCATTTAGCTTCATATTAACACGTACCGTCAGGCTTATAATCCCTGAAGGCGTAGTACACACTGATACCAGTTACGTTGACGTCCCATGGAATATGTGGTGAGGCTTTTGCCATACACCGGGCACAGATCCATACTCCGAGTCACTACTAGAAATTCTAAATTAGAAAAATCTAATAGTGCCCGACCCAGGATTTTAACTCAAGACCTCCTCTCCCTTAACACTTTGATGGTAGACATAATACTCGTACAATTAGCGTCAGCCATCAAAGTTGCGGATTATAAAACTAATAATTAAACTCAGCTGATCTTCTTCAATATGCAGTTACTTGGTTATTTTTCTACCTTAGCCTCATCATTACGTAAATCAAAACAGACGTGTTGACGCAGTACAGCATAGTCTAGGATGGACTTGAATTTCCTTAACTATACCATCTAGCCGTGACATGCTCTCCTTTTTATAACTAGATTGGATTTGCTACTCTGACAAGAATATTTCCAGATACCAAGAACTTTATCGAACGTGTCGTCGTGAACAAATTCTTATCTCTCATCTTCACTTTCCTTAGTCATGTGACGTAATGTTCTGTGCCTGAACCAATGACATCGTAAAAGATAATAATAGATCAACGTAGATCGTATTTCTATCGTTTCCTTTTCATTATTAATATAATTTAAAATTAAAACTTCTATCACTATTTATTCGAGTATTATCTGAATACTGCTGTTGTCGATCGAAGTTTACTTTGATGTAATAAGCGATACCTTACATTTCATTCTTTCATGATCAGCCTACACCTATCCACTGATGGACATAGGCTTCTCCAATAGCACACCACTGAGCTCGATCTTCAGCTTGTCACATCCTACCGCCACTTTACGTATATCGTCACGCCACCTAGCTAGACAACGTAGCGTATGACGCCCTCCACCAAGATGGAGCGACGATATAAAGACCACATGAAGTCGATAAAAATGCCTTCTCCTTTACAAAATCACACGGACGTTGGGTGACATAATAATTCGATCATCATCATTTTTTAAAACTGTAACGAATGCAGTCAAAACTAATGTCATAGATTATATCAAGAGAACCAGCAATGGGCGCAATGGTGGTACTTTTGTGAGTAATCTGTTAAATTGTGGAAATTAAATAGGTAGATCGCTTTCGTAACAAAATAAGAGCATTGGAACATACCATCTAACTGGAAGCCGTAACAAAACACAAGTAACTAGATACGGAAAAAGAAATTATACTACCATATTAAATATATTGGACCCTTGGAAATAAAAAACCAGGGGTCAAGTTAAGGAGACTTTTTAGTGTATGCCAAGAGCATAAATAAAGGTCTCCATAAAAATCCAGCTAAATCGGCATTTTCGAGGACTGTCTAATTTTAGTGGGTTATTGGGAAATCCCTTGGGTGGCATTTAAGTTGATGTTAGCAGTTAGCTCTCACAAAATGGCGGTTTGGAGAAACCTTATTGTCTTTAATTTTTAACCTCGAAAGAGTCTCTCGGGCGTTTTTACTAATAATAATGTTTTAATACATATTGTACTCATTTTGATCCTTCTGTCGTTGAATTTCATACGAAGATTATCATTGTATTTTCGAAAAAAAAACATTTTTTTTCAATTCTTAAACTCAAGAAATAAAGAGTTTTTGGTGGCTTTTTGGAACATAAAATTCTACATTAAAAATATGGAAAAAAAAGCCATTATTGTTTACTATGCTCTCTACTGTTCAATATATCCACAAAAAACCAATCAGTTTCAATTTAATTACCTAATGCAACATTACCTGTTTGGCTGAACACTTGAGAGCCGAATTTTTTTGATCCCTTTAAGTTTTCTGCTTAGTAAGTACCTACTATATTGAACACGACATCCAAAATTCCTAACATACCATTGCAGAAGTTTCAATTTATGTAATGGGTAGGTAGACCCATTACATAAATTGAAACTTCTGCAATGGAAAAAAAAAGAATAATAAATGTAATAAATTCCACATAGTAAGTGGCGTTACGCTGCCTAATATTTATCAATTGAAATATAAAATCTATCTCTAATATAGATAATTTAAAATATATTTTCCAGTTCCATAATAGGTGTCGTCGATCTTCCAACAATCCGTACCCTTCTTACTCGGACATTCTTCTTCTTTTAGTAGGAATTCCTTTTCTGTTATTGCAGTTCGCCTATGGAACTCTTTCCGTCGTATTTGTCGGACTTTTTTTCTTTCTTCAGATCCTTTTTTAAAATTAAGGTTCAAAATCATTACTAGGATATCTGTAGCAAATAATTTTTCTTTTCCGTACAATCTCGGTTTATATTTTTTATCTTAATAAGTTTATTTCTAGTGGTAACTTCCATTAATACAAATATCATATTCTTTTCCCCGTGTAAAAATACTTGGTCATACTTATTTTCATGACAATCGGTTGAACGGGGCAAAAGTTGCTGCTCTGCAGCACCACCAGGTGGCGAGTGGCATCAATGAGCATATTACACAAACCTTCTCCGTGGAAAAATACATATAT
>DWDT01004347.1:0-11329 GCA_018245595.1 Microceris scylla | reverse complement strand
GCAGCGCCACCAGGTGGCGAGTGGCATCAATGAGCATATTACACAAACCTTCTCCGTGGAAAAATACATATATATACGAATTTTCATAATAATCGGTACAGTAGTTTTTGAAATAATCGATAACATACATACAAACATTCATTTTTATATATTAGATCAGTTAGGTTATTTTATGAAGTGAAGTAAAGAAACAAGGACGTAACAATACTATTTCTTTTATAAAAGCAAGCGAAAATTTCGTACTAGGTATATATATAAATACATGTAGAGAATATATCTACATACATATATAACTGTTACACGAATTGGGCCACATCTGTCGTCGCGAATTTCACGGAAAAGAACGGTAATACGGAAGCGACATAACACTATAAACTCAATATCGGCGACGTGGGCGAATCAAACGCCAGGAACAAGCGTCCGCGGGGTTTGCGGTTTCATCACATCCGTTTTTGGTATTTTCGGTTCTACAGCCCCGTGAACGTGCAGCCGTTAGCAGTAGTTAATTAAAAGCGATAGCTCTTTCCGAGCTTGCGGGCTATTTTTTTATTTTAAAGTGTACTAAAAAAAAAGACCAATCACTTTTCAAAAAGCATATACCGATTCAAAAAATATTTAGATTAATTTTGACATTACAGTACGTTACTATTCACTAAGATCAATTATATTATATTCCTATATTTCAATTGAAAGGGTAAGGTTAAGTTGACATGTATAGTCTATGACGTTGGCCAAATGAGCGTTGGCAGACATAAATTCTTTATGGAATATTATGGATAGCTTAGAGCGCGCAAGATCCCTCGCGATGTTTCCTTTCATCTTGATGGCGACTGAATTTATTATTGAATAGCACGTACATTCGTAACTAAAAGGATGTGCCAAGGATTTGGGCCCAATTCTATGAGTTGATGATCTCTGACTGAATTTTTATAAGAATTCTAACCTATTTTGCTGTCACATACACGAAATATATAAATTAGACTTTTTACACAAAAAAGACAATAGCTACCATATTTTTTATTAAAATGCCAACAACAGTCTAACGAAGTTATGAAAATGCCTAGTTGAAGCATTTCAGGGCGGAAGAAAAAAATATGACAGCGAAAAAATGAAACGCACGAACTAAAGAGTGGCAGACGGGAGCTAAACAATAGTTAAACCGACACATACATAAAAAGCTCACGTACCCAACACTAGCACGTAGCTGTACACGTTCTGATAAACCGCCTGACTTGTATTTCATTTTTTGGTAAAATGTACGTTATCACACAACTTTGTACTCGCTCCAGATGTGGTCTCGATTTTTTTTGTATTAATGCTACAATTCCACAAACGATTATTATATACATTTTAAATATAGCTGTTTTTTGGAGTATTTTTCGTTAACGTTAACAAGAACCTTTACAATTCGTAATAGTATTCCAAAGTTTATGTTAAATGCAAAAACATCAACATTTTTTCACTCAAATTGGAAAGCAAGGTCCTAGAAACAACTTGTGTTCATAAAAGTAAATAAAGTGCTTTATAAATATTTACCGCTCAAAGCAGTCGTTTATGTAGTTATGAAAATATGTGTAGGTAACATGATTTTATTTTTACCTTTTTCTAAGAAGAAAAAGGTAAAAACTTATTACGTTAACCAAGTAACAACTTAGATAAAGTAAATATTATTAAACTGAAACTGCCATATATGTATATCGCTAAAATTTTTAATAATCACGAAGGCAAGTCATACGAATCGATATTATGAGCACAGATTATATACTTTTAATTAAATGTTATTATAATAAAATATATTAAAACGTTACTATCTTGCGACCGTCGTCTGCATGAAAAGAAATACGTACCGATTCTAGAGTATAGCACGAACAAGTGAACTATTGTACGAAGATCTACCAACTACTATTGAAATTCCTATCATTCTTCCATTTCGTTGTTTTT
The DNA here is from genome assembly GCA_018245595.1 of Microceris scylla. Taxonomy (NCBI): domain Eukaryota; kingdom Metazoa; phylum Arthropoda; class Insecta; order Lepidoptera; family Hesperiidae; genus Microceris; species Microceris scylla. Next base: position 9,388 of record DWDT01004347.1, on the reverse strand, counting down.
GACAGCTCTTCGTTGTCAGACGGCTCTCAAATTGCTAAAGTTGCGATTGGAAATTCTGAATCATACAACTGTCATATTAATAGGTCGATTATCGCTATATTTTCGAAAGAATAATATGACTATTATTATTTTTAAGCTGTTTAAAACGGAAAAATTCTAATAATAGATAAATAACAACCTGTTACAATATTCTAATTATAGATTATTAAAATTAAAAAGCAACTTCAGAATTTTAATTGGGTAGTTATGCAGGCAATCTTTGCAAACTTTCCATTATAACACTGGTACATACAGGGAAAATATTCTTCTATCCCATGTAACCTGATGTTAAGCAGGCAATGACTGCTTATCATCAGGTTACATATTGTTGGTCGCTGTTGGTCCCTCAAATATTGTTGGTCGCTCGAACAACTGTTTAAGGTCACTTTTACATATTAAACTTTTTGTCATGAAACCGAACATTGTTTTCGAAATACAAAAAATGTAAGTTACTAAAATCTTGACGTTTCTCATTACGTTTAAAAACAAAAAATATTTTTATAAATAAAGTTCTGATAGTTTCTTTAACAAACAAAAACCTTTTTATTTAATAAATTATTCTTGCAATCAGGAAAAAGAAGACGGTCCTTTGTGCAAGTTCTATGAAGTGATCATGGACTTGGGGTCGAACAATGAATTCCTTAATGAACTTACATTGGCTAAGGACATTACTTTGTTTGCTCCGACTAATGAGGCCTGGAATGACCACAACGTGCAGAATGTTATCAGGTAAGAGCCTCTTTAATCTTTATACAGGATTTAAGCATCGCAGCGTCTTTACTATTAAGGAAAGTGTTAGAATTGTTCAAATTTCTCGAGAAATCTTTAGAACAATTTTGTTACTGGCTATAATTATAGCGAAAAGTTTATGAACAAAGCGATAATATAGAAGAAACACTTTAGTTTTTTAAGTATAGAAATTAGGTACTCAGTGCTTTCTACCTACCCCGTAAGATACCTGATAAGAGATCTAGTAACAGGCCTGTAATAGTGTAATATAAGAACAACATTAATGTATTGATTTTTAATCTAGTTAAATTTGTGTGTTAATTCATACTCAGACTTAACATGAAAAAATGAGAAATCAAAACGAAACAACATCAATTACGTAAACAAATGAATGAAATCAAAAATCGCTGAACACAGCGAGGTTTATTGTAATTATTACAGAACCGCGAAACCGCAAAGTGCTGTTCGCCGCACGTTAGTTACAGATACGTTGGATATTACGCGGCTTGAAAATGTTACGAATAAAAAGCCTGCAAATAAAGTAATGGAGCCACATAATTTTAAACTTCTGTAATTAAAATGCCCGTCGTATTTTGTAATTAAAATAGCATAATTGACGCATTGTAATGTACATGTCATAACTTTAATTTCCAGTTTGTATAATATGTACATACGTATGTATACATATATGTATATGAATGTCGAACATGATACGATACAATAAGTTATCCGGTTATCAGGTATTTTACGAATTAGGCAGAGCGCGACGATTGCCAAAGACAGAAAATAACCTAACAGAAAATACAATAGGAAATACCTTTCTAATAATTCAATAGTTAAAAGGTAAATATAGGTGTTTCAACAATACATTTGGTTGCACAGAAACCATCAGAAGCTGGTAGAAATATTGAACACGCACCTGGTGAGGGAGAGGCTGCCATTGGATGTGATCATACAGAACAATTTGAATCAGGTATGCACCAATTGCAATTACATAACCCTTATGTACATATCTCGCTTTCTCTTCTTGATCACTTCAGTAAGAAAGATCTACAATATACCAATATACATACTAACATTCCCACTAGATAAGTACATGACTCGTGTTGGTAGACAACTGTTTGTCAGAACTTTTTAACCCAGAGTCTAAACTGCCAGGACTGTTAATTGATAGTAAAAATATGTACATATATATGGGTAATAGTTAAAAGTAACAGCTTGCTCTTTCCTGCAGATTAATAAACTTTATGAACTTCAGTCAATATCGTCCACGCATCCAAGCACCGACTCAAAATAAAAAAGCACTGCTATATTGAAATCTAATATTAAATGATGCAACACGAATTGCTCGTCGACGCTTTGTTTTGTGTGTATATGTTTATATAAAATTGATTTGATTTGCCCGTTTCAATTGTTTCTAAATTACACCACAATTATAACAACAAAACACTTCATGGTTAAATTTGCGAACAGTTACCATGCTTGTTATGTTATAGTCCGCCCTTTGCAAATAACAGTAAATAAACATTGAAAAAATAACATACCTAAATTTACCAATTGGATAATTTCAAAGCAAATTCTTTCGGATATATGTGTATAACAATTTAGGATATCATTTCTAAACAAGCTCTTTTGGAAATAAATATGTAATAATTTAGATTGTAACTTCAAAGCAAAGTCCTTACGAGATATAGGTACATACATATGTATATTCGTATGTAACAATTTGGAATATTAATTAATTGTGTACGTTGACTTTCGCTTCGGTGCGCTGACTTCTACGTTCGCTGCTTATCGGAACCAGATCCCCGGAACTGTACGTTAATCCTATTTAAAATGAATTATACATATTATGTATGAATGAAAATCCTTTTTCATTTTTCGCGCTTCAATTTTGCCCGCTGGTATACTAGTCTTCCGGTTAATGTTGGGTTTACTAAACTGAATTGCTCGAAGTTTATTCCGGAAGTCTCAGCACTATTTATTTACGTTTGGTTTTCTAACGCAATCTAACATGACATACTAAGTGCATTACGAATTATTTACAAAATAATATTCGAAGAAGTTTTGGGTGTAACGCATGCATCTGTCTTGTACGTGTAAATAAAATTAAAAGTCGTTAATGTATTGTAAAATGTTTACATTGCACAATACAGAACTGAAATTTGTTGCAAACCGAGCGTACAACAAGAGTATCGAATGCACAGCATTACCCGGAAGTCTATAATTTCATGATTCAATCACAATACTAGTCGTCATTCGATCTTACATAACCTTTTTATTCTTATCACGGCATGCGGTTTATCGATGTTTTCAAACAAACGATCGTTGTGCTCATGTAGTGGTCCGACAATGCATGAATCACTCGTTAAGCAGGTTATCGTCCATACTAGCTAACATAGGTAATTATGAGTTTTTCATCGTATGTAGCATGAGGTCGTATAGGTATTTTCAATATTTTTCGTGTACGAGCTAAAATCGGAAATCATTCATTAACGTTGAGTCAATTTACGTCATATTACTCAAGTCTATTTAAACAAGCCGTACGGTGTACTTAAATACGTAGTTGTCGAAAAGTTCATAAATGCAAAAACAAAGACTTTACGCGACTCCGATTTTTGCTCACAAGTCACCTTTTACGTGCATTAACACGATAAATGTTCCAGATTTACCAAGCGCCGACTGCCGCATCCCGGAAATACCTGTACTTCAATGTGTTGAACTTCGATAACAACCAAACATTGACAGTTGAAGGCGGTGGCGTTAACGCCACTGTGACGCAGACCAATATTGCCGCAACTAACGGCTTCGTTCACATCATAGATCGAGTACTTGGAGTCCCCTACGTCACTGTCTATGAAAAGATGAAGGAAGATCCAATGCTCAAGTACGATTCGTAATCCCTATTTGACGTGTATTAAGATACCTACAGATATACATTTATATCCTATTAAATGTGCCCCTTATACACTTTGAAATACCATTCCGTTCCCGAGGACAAAAGACTCATTTATTGAATAGAAGGAATGTTATCTTATTTCAAAGTATAATCATATGTTATGATGTAAGACGGAAAAATTCGAGAATGCCTGAAATCACGTTGGTATTTTCAAGTTGGTATATTTAAATTGGCTTCTTAAATGTTTCTTTTTAAATTCCAAACTTGCTTTTAACAAAAAAATTAAGAATGAGTCATTCGTAATCTGCAATGTGGACTAAGTCACCCATTGGTGTTATAATATGCAAAGACTACATATTACTTGTTTTGTTTATAGCATTACTTACAATCTTGGGAAGCGTCAAATGTTCAACCATCAGCTGAGCGAAATGGATCACCGGTACACTTACTTCGTCCCAAGGGACCACGCTTGGCTCAAATTCCAAATCAGACATCCATCTGCTTACAAGGCGTTGTTCAAGGAAGACTTCGGCTACTATGTAAGTTATATATATGTACTAATAATTAAGAACATTTTACATTTACAACAGGCAATTAAAATCTTCATAGTTAACGCAGCTGAACTGTTCTTCAAAACTAAGAGAGACGAGTAACTTGTTTCAAAAGACATTAGTTTGCAAACATTGGCTTTGACCTGTGCTTCAGTATTTGATTATTATTGTCCTCAAATCTGGGCTTCAGATATTTAGAAATTTGCGCTTTTCAGACGAAGCAAATTTTAGAACGTCACATGATCAGAGCCAGCCGGTACTACACCGTTTCCGATCTGAAACTGCTCGCTAACGAGACTCATCCCTTCGTGTTGCCGACCTCCCGCGATCCTCTCAGACTGCGCGTTAAGGAATCCGATAAGAGTGAGTATTGTCCTTATACCTATTCCTTAATTTAAAGAGATCTCATTAGCATCTTTTTAGAGCTTATAAATTTAGGTACGAGTATTTTCTTTACCTCTATTATCAGGTGATCCACTGCAGTCCACGAACGTTTCGGAAAGCGAAATATCCGAGGACACACACAGTCCCCTCGGGCTTTGCAGCGTTAACAAAACAGAATTAGGTGCGAAAGTGGTACCTTGCTTTAGATCTGCACATTGAGCTTTACTGCTAGCGAATAATTCATTACGCTATTGAAACAATTCAGTAAGATCTGTCAAATCCATTCCATTGTTGAGCGTATAATGGACGAGAGTGTAGAACAAAAATTTGTTCTGTTTTCCTTTAGAAATATTCATTGTTTGCCGAATAGCAAAGTTTCGGGTTTCGTGTTTGCAGACAGATAATTGCGTGTCGCTACAAAATTTAAATTGAATCACTTGTTTGACAGATTACTACGTGGAATGGAACGGGCATTGGATTCACGTGTTCAGGCCAGATGTGGAGTGTACTAATGGAATCATTCATGTCATAGATGAACCCTTTGTACTCGAGAGCGATATCAGAGCCACCGGCAGCGCTGAGAGAACCCACGCTGTATACACATTCTTCATGTTTATCGTTTCCCTCGCTTTTGTTACAATTTTGCAAAACTAAACTTTAAATGAATGTTGCGACTCCGATAATGGCTTTGGCAGTTAAACGTAAACTGCAATAGTTAAAGATCCCAGTTACGAACGAATTGTAAATTTTTTTTATTAACAAATTTACGAACGAATTGTAAATGTCATGATTAAAGGCAAGTGAGAGTAAAATATCTAAGGTGCGTTCGCACACTTTAACTTTTGTTCTGATCGTATTTCAGTTTCCTTTACTTACTGATTAATATGAGTAGCGCCGCAATCAAATTACGTGGTGAGTATGACAGACGAGCGTCATTCTTCATACTTTTTCTTAATGAAAATGCAATTTGTTTTAATAACGACGAAAATTCGTATTCTGTGCTACCTATAGCCTAAAGCATAAATGGTTACGTATATATTGTCGTTAATCTATGACGCGTACAATGAGAACGCGAACGATTCATGATTGATTCGTCGTCGTTATTATTCATCGAACAATAATCCCGCGGGCTACGAGTGTGTCGAAACGAGAAACGTTCACCCACGTCGAATGACGCGGAATAATTAGTTGGATGTTTCATTACACACGCTAAAGCTTGAGTTATATTAGAACGGAATACGGCAATTAATATATGCCAAGATTTATGGTCCAGTTGTCAAACTGAAGCTCAATATATAAATTTTCATACACCGATGTATATAAATCTATCCATTTAATTCGGAGTGCCCTGAAAATTAATATTCCGGAAAAATATTCGCGCTTTATTGGTGAAAGCTAAAATAGAGTGCTTCAAAGTTTCATTTTGATATTGGGTGATATTATATCTGGGTCGGCAGTGTTGTTTGTTTCTTGACAACAATTTTATAACCTACCAGATCTTTCAATAGGAATAATTGGGCAAAGATTTTTATTTTTTTTAAATAAAAATCATTGCCCAATGTGAATCATTTCGCATTATTTGATTACCGAATTATATGTAGAAAAGTGATTTTTACTAATACAAGCTTGATAACATATAATATTAACACTTCAGGACGCTCCAAAGCTTATACCGGTTTTATTTTACTTCATCGTAATCACATATGTATTCTTTGGCGCCAACCATAGCCAACTGTAATGCTTATTGTATGGTTTATAAAACGAATTTAAAGTTATTAAAACGTCTTCATAAATTTTTTCTTCAACAACTAATCATAACAGCTAAGTTATTAGATAGTTACCAATATATTATTTGGTTGTATATTTTTTGTGTAGACTTCTGTCATTTTTTCTACCGTGAAAGTAGTTTAATAAAATATGTCACTGCCAGTGATTTCCAGATTCGGTAAATCATAGTTACTTAGGTTTAATTTCTAAAACCTTTACAAAGTAGTTGCGGTTTTTGCTATGAAATATATCCAGTTTTGATATATTACGATATTAGGCGTTAATTACATGATTAAATAAGAGAACGAGTATTAATATTATAATGGAAAATTATTCGTATGAATTATTATGTAAATGTGCTAGTAGAAATTAATATTGTTAATAAAACATCTACAATAATGATACTCACTTATTAATTAATAAAAAAAATTATGGTACACAATCTTACTCAATACGGATTGTAGCTTTTAATATTTTAACAATATTCGTATGTTGAAAAAAATATTTTAAAATATATCTAGAGTTTGCAACAAGAATAGGCTTTTTAAATAAATTATTTTGTCTTCGTAAATTCCTGTAATGATTTATCGTATATAATTTTCCAATTATAATGTCCACAATGTAGTATGGTGTGCCTTTCATATTCTTGTTTAAAGCGTCAAACAATTTCTAAATAAGTTATATAATGTTTTAGCTTATGTAAAAACATTCCATATAATATCTTAAATAAAATATATTTTAAAATATATTATGAGTATTATAAATTTATAATGGTTACATATTTGAAAACAATTTAATTCATTGATATTAAATAAAGATCTTTTGATATTTCAGAGAAATTTGTACTGTCGTTTTTAATAGAATTCTCTTAGTTAAAATTGTGTATTTCGTATATGGAAGATGACTTTAAATGATAGTATTTATTGATAAAGTTTCTAACTGAAAGGATATTATAATTTTAATTGTATATATAGGATTGAACGTGCTTATAAGTTACGGTACATTTGCGACTGTCGGGGATATTCTTTAAGTACATGTAAATATTTTATGATAAGTTATTAGTGTTGATTATAGTTTATTAGCGATTACTTAAAAGCGACTGAACATTTACCAACAGAATGTCTCGGTACTGCATCATTGTATTAAACCTCTGCTGAAACGATGTGCTGATTTTCGTTCGCCCGCGCCTTAACGTGTACCTCAGTTTTTTGATGACAGTATTTTATATATTCATAATAATTTATTGGATCCTACAATATGACTGGTTTTATACAAGAGTTTTCAGGGCCAGCAGATATCAGCATTTCATTTCATATTATCCATTGCGTATTAAAACAATTTCTATTGTATTTCTTTCATTATTGTTACGAGATCGCTTTACAACTAAGTACATCTAGATATAAATGGGTCTGTACCAAAGTTTTCCGCTATTCATGTCATAATGTGCTAGGTAAGTTTTAACTCTACAATAGATGTTCGATGTTAATCCATTAATCTCGATAGCTTTTCCATTTTAATCTCATAGAAGACTTGTATCTTTTAAATTGTAGGATATATGGGAGGTCAATACCCCAAGACAATATCATTTTGACCAAATATTAAGCCAAATGTTTGGTTTAGTGTGTGACATTGAGATTTCATTAATTAGTGAATGTATTCCAAAATCATTGTCAAATTAATTAATGATAAACGATGTATGTGTTTATTGAATAAAGAATTTAAATAAATATAGGCGTACTTATATTTTCCATAATTACCACTGGCACCCGAACTCACGTTTGAAATGTAGGATAAATCATAGTATAATAAGTAACCAGTCAACTTTATAGAGGTTTATGAGTTACGTTTTATGACTTTACATTTTCCCTATCGACCGACAGCGGCAAATGTAGTCAGGCGGTCGGGGGCATGCAGTAAAAACATACCCCACGACATATCCAGTTTAGTAGCTCTTGAAATATTTTATAAAATTCTAAATATTTAGCTAAAACAGTACTTCCAACGAGTGATCATTGATTAACATGCTTTGTCTTAGCAAGAAAGGAAGATTTGTTTATTTTAGATTTGCAATTATTATTATCGTAAGTTTTTAATACAAGTATTGAAATATAAAAGTTTAATATGACAGTCTCTTTCGCGACCTCGCTGCAATCGGCGGGAGCTCATGAAGAAGAACTCTCAATAAATACGCAACAAGTCGAGATAACGCACAAAAACATATTTAAAAACACATTCGATCAAACACCCTGATCACTTGTGACCTGATCACATATTGTTGTACAAAAAAGAGCGTGATAACATTCCCGACCAACTGTGCTGTAGGTCCGGAATTCAGATTGTATTCTTAACATGTTTTTTTTCATGCGATAATTTAGCTATATTTATATCTTGAAAACCTCTTTGTTTCATCTTTTCCTTGACCGAAATGTAACACTGTCACAAGGGCGAGACATCTACATAACAGCGAGTGCGGTAATCTCATAAGGCTAGGCAGCCTCGTTCCTACCTAATCTTCTTGACTCTCGTACATGATCGGTAGTGGCAGCTAGTTCGGAGCGGAATAATAATTTTATTTCAGATGCTATACCACATTTACTAAGTACATTCTTATGGTAAAATCCAACTTGTATTTGACGTCGAGTACTCTTTTAAACTGGTCTTGGGATGTGGTCAACTAAACACAAGTTTAACGTAAGGTCAAGTTTAACGTTACGAAGATATATGATTATATGCTTATCATTAAACATATCATTTATTTAGCCCACGTTACTGCCTCGTTGGTCGAGTGGTTGCAAGCGCGACTACCGATCTGGAGGTCCTAGACTCAAACCCCGGATCGGATACTATTGGAATTTAATAATTTAGAATTTGTAATAGTGACTCGGGGTCTGATTTTGTGCCCGGTGTATGGCAATAGACTCGCCACCTATTTCATGAGACTTAAACGTAACGTGGTGGAACGTGGGAGCTTACTACGCTCCTCTGCCTACACCATTGGGGATGACAGGCGTGATGTTAC
>DWDT01004346.1:0-11329 GCA_018245595.1 Microceris scylla | reverse complement strand
TCATCATCATCATCATCATCATCATCATCATCATCATCATCATCATCATCAGCCTATAGCTGTCCACTGCTGAACATAGGCCTCTCCCAGAGCGTGCCACTTTGTTCGGTCCTCCGCTTTCCTCATCCACTGTCCACTGGCGATCCTGCGAATGTCGTCGGACCAGCGGGTCGGAGGTCTTCCTACGCTACGCTTAAATGTTATAATGTGCCAATTAAAACTGACATGCACTGTGATAATATTAAATTTATCATATGAACATATTATATTCTTTTAATTCACGTCGCAAATAAATTGTATTAAAAAGCAATATTTCCAATTATTAAAAAACTTAAATCTTTATAACGGGAAATTAAAAAAAATTAAACAAATGACATTTTTAACAATATTATTATTGTCCGCCGTAAGTTATATTATAGAGGCTCCGTAAGTTATAATATAGAGGCACAGATTATAAGGCTTTTTTTGGCAAAGGTTTTTTTTTATTTCATATTAATCTCCACATGTAGCATTAACAATTTGTATTTAAAAGATACTCTTTTCTGGATGCGGCTCAATTTTAATGAAGTAATCCAAAAGCTCATTTGCGATTCGTAAGCCTTGAGTCGAGTTTTTAAAGTATAATGTCACCTTTTCAGTGCTCATTGAAGCTTCTCCGTCAATGGGATGAAGATTTAACATTTCGCTCAAGTCGGTTCCGGTCAAATCTCCATCTTGCGATTCGAGCAACTCTTGAATGTCACTTGATTGTATCTGTTCAGAGTCATCGCGCCCTATTAAGTTCGCAACTTGAACGATGTCTGGTGAACTTTTGAATTTGCATGAAGTCTTTCACATTCATTAAATACCTTAATGCGTACTCGTCTCACATAAGTTATATGCCACTTATATACTAGTATATACTGTGTACATAGTATTATAAAAATTCAATATGCGTGGCCACTTTTTGATTCACAAGTAAAGCGATGCTACGCATGTAAGAACTGATTGTAATTCTGTTTTGACTCAGAATAAATGCATTTGATAACATATTTTATTACTATTAGTTAAATGTTATAACATCACTAATAATATTAAAACTTTTCAATATTAATAGGATTTTTCTATCTTTCCAAAACTACATATATCATTTTTCCTGCTTTCATACATATATATCGCATTATTTGACAAATGCCACCTTTATCGTAGTCAGCTTTTCGAATTCCCTTTTTCTTATAACTTAATCTGATGCTTCTAGTTTAACCTTTTCGCTCATTTACTCAGCTGTAATGACATTCAAGTTACGTTGTCCTTATGTACTAACCTCGTGTTATATATCAGACGTTGATAACAAATTAGTAGCTGAGTTGCCGTGTTTATGTGTATTTTAACGTGTTAAGATAACTGATCCGACCACCTTTGTCAGTTTCTTTCTCGTGATCTCTTGTCTTCCACTTCCCCCGTCAACACCGGCTATTCCAGACTGTTGTACTTCCTACGAGCTACACGACCAAAGTTCCCAAAGAGCGAATCGCACAGACAAACGCTGGAGCTAAGCTGGAACTGTTCGAGAAACGTTGTACAATAATCTTTGAAAATTAAATATGGTTTCATTTTGGGCACTGTCTCAACCCTTACATCACGATATATGATATATTAATTAATTTCACAAAGATTCATAGTCCACGACGAGATGACATAATTAAGTCCCGTGCGGCATGACATCTTAATTAAAGACGATAATTACACCTAAGCGACGCTTAATACAGATGTACTTGGAGATAATTAATAACTGATATTACCCTATCATCGCCTTTGAGGCGAGCGAAGCTGTTATTACTGTATGAGATAGAAATATGGAACCATAAAATTCAAAATAAATCCTAAACGTAACACTTCTGCATATACCTATTCCTTTATTTCCAATATACAGTTATAGACTGGTATAATAAAATATATGGCAATAGGCTCACCAACTATTCCATGGGATGTAAACATAACTGGTGAAACATGGGAGCGGATTACAATCCTCTGCTTACCCCCTCGGAGGTTATAGACGTGATGTTCATATTCACGATGAACAATAATAAATGTATAATATGTAAATAACACAAGCAACGAACCTAATTAGCGGCGTACAAATTGATTTAATTACAAAAAACTTTTGATCAACCTGTGAAGGTAGTGTTCGTAACAAGTGTAATTAAAAATAACTCATTTGTAAAAAACGCGCTTGCCGTTACCTTAATTGGCCTAATTAACTCAAAGCAAAGCTTCTTTTATAATGTTTATGAGTGAAGAAGTGTAAGAACACTATAATTAAAAGTATAAACTGTGAGTTGTACCGTTCATAAAGATATAACTTTTATTTACGACTCGTTGTGAAATATTGTAAGCGTTTCGATGGTGCTGTAACAGATCGCCCTAATGAGAAAAGTTGGATAGACTCCGTGAGTCTGAGAAACAATGCCAACAGCCAACAATTTCCTGACACTGGACAATCAATTCAAAAGCTTTTCGCAGCTCGCGCCAAACTTCGTGAACATTACTTTTAACACGTTTTTATACGGGAAAAATTGATTGACGTCATTCTTTTAGAAGTTACTCCGAAGTTTTCGTAAATTTCCTTACTTCAAGAAGAAAAATGTTTCTTCGGTTATATTATGTATGAAAATGAATTCGCACTGAAAGGATGTCAGTGTAAAAAGGAGAAGAGAGAATCTGAGCACTGCTTCAGACACTGACATCGGAAGTTAGCTGTTCGTATGTCTCCGCGCTTCATGTATTGTGTTCTGTTAACAGCGATTATCATATGGTTTTTAAATATCCATGTCTGAAGTTTAATAAAATGAAAAATTTAAGATTTTTTACACGACGTTTGATTAAAAGTAATCATTTAATAAGCAATTAAATTGATTAATTTTGTAAATACTTGGTAAATAATGCCTTTTTATGTTTTTTTATTGGTCTATTGCTCGTGTGGTTACAGACTGAGCGGTAGACCGAAGGTTGTAGGATGAATTTCTCACAGGACAAATATTTCTGTAACAAGCAAAAGTCTTAGATATACATATCTGGGTCAATGAAAATGTTTATTCGTATATACATATGTTTATAATATATCTGATTGCCATAATAAGTTCCGAACCTTTGAATTTTAATAACAGCAAAAATAGTAGGTTGATTGTATGTGAACATGTTATAAGATGGGTCGGGATTTAAGTGTGTGAGTTATCGTCTTTTGGGGTGTCTGTATGTGTAATAATGTTATAATGAATAACCTAGGACCTGGCATATGATCTCCATTAGTACGTACAGTATCATATTTATGGATTCGCGGTCAGCTACCTGGCTTAGGGCCCTGAATATATAAATATGTTTAGCTAGTCTAGTCACTTGTGTTACCATTATGTGGTTTGAAACTTAGTGTTTGATCAGTTATTTACCCCAGGTATTATAATACTTCTGTACGATAGTTCGATTATTTTACATAATTATAACAATATGTCAGGTCTATTATGGGGCAGACAGAGAGAACCGAGTGTGAAATATTTGGATCGTTATAGATGCTACTTGTTTGTTGTACGCTTTTCAACTGTTATTCTTTTCATACACGACTTAAATCCTAAGGTAATTGCGTTCGTTGTAAGACGGCTTCAAGGTAAAGCATATTGAACATAGGTAATTCATGTTATTAGTATTGTATATTACTATATATACTACGAGGACGAAGATTGAGATTATTGTAAGAGGGCGGAATATATTCCATTGTGTCCTCAGCATTACAATTAATAGACTTGGCCAATTGTATAGCGTGCAGATCTGTATTAAATAATTCTAGCAGACATACATATAAAGATTTATTTAGGGAGGATTTATAATGAATACGGAATAATAATAATGGAAAGGTATTTTATTATTACTACTAAAACCTAAACATTGGTTATATGTTACTGAATATTTCAGTCGTAACATGATCTAAGAGGCGAAGGGTAGAGTTCTAAATGTTCATTAAACATGCAACATGTTTTGTTAAATGATCGGTTTTACGTGTTGCTGTAGATGTAGAGTAATGTAATTGTGTGTAATGGTGTATTGTGTGTAACAGTGTAATGTGTGTGTAGATAGTTGTGTGAGGATTACGGTTTATTTGCGGTGTCCTTGTGTATGTTTCAGTATGTCTATATGTATTGATTGGAAATTTTTGAAGGTATTGGGATGGGATCTGACGTGAAGATAAAATATAGTTGTAAAAAACGTTCTAACACAATGTCTAATGGCATTTATGCCACTCAATTTTGATGCTATGACATTCACGATGCTTCAATAATTTTGATGATATTATGGTATATATAAAATAGTTAATTGGTAATTAATTAGTAATAACACAAGTCAATATAGAGCTCTTAAAGTCTCAGATTCTGGGTTATTACGAATAGGTGCGACGTTTTCGATCGTTTAAACGTCTTTTTTGTTTGAGGTCCAACAAACGGCTACATTTTTACTTGTGACATTTTCGTGTTGGAGGTGGGACGCGGTTTATTTTTCTCCCTCAACATTATTGGTTTCTTTTGTTATATTTATTTTATATATAACACATGGTGGACACAAACAATGTTCTTTAGATTGACGAGCCCCGAAGCAGACTCTAATCTTTAAGACTAATAATACTACAATCATATAATACAAGTATAAATAATACTGTCATTAAGGACGTAATAATGATAAATAATACGAAACGTAACATCACGCCTATAAATCCCGAATGGGTAGGCAGAGGAGTGTAGTACATTCCCACGTTTCGCCAGTTAAGTTTACGTCCCATGGAATAGGTGGTGAGCCTTTTGCCATACACCAGACACATTTCCAGATTCCGAGTCACTACTAAGAATTCAAAATTAGAATATAGTAAATAATACATTTATTGTATCACTAACCCGTTCTTGTTTATGGGATAAATGTAAATCTGAGCAAAAGTAAATAACGTTATAGAATGAAAAATATATGTATAAATCTCTTTAAAAATACTGTAACAAGCGGTATAAATAACCATTTATTTAAATAAATAAATTTTATCAGGTGGATACGAGGATAACAATAATTATTTAGTCTGTCATCAGTATATTTACGCGTTTACATCGAGTTATATTGTAACACATTTTTCGTGTGTACCCAGTGGCCGTGGAGGCCGTATCCGTCTGTTTGCAGGCTGTAACTGAACGGCGAGCGGCTTTGTGCCCGTAATTACATTATTGCCCGCGCCGCACCTGTCATCTTCAAACACTGCTCACGAATTGCCTCGTCTCTCCGCTCGCAAATTTCTCAAGCGAAAAAAAATAAATAAGCTTTTAATAGAAAACCGTATTAGACGAAACAATGTATTATTCTTTTTTCGTTGTTGTACTGATAAGTTTTGTAAGTGGCTTTCGTAAGATTTTCTTATTGTATAACGAGAATAGTAAAATATACATATTTGTAGGTATTTAAGTGATGTTAGGTTTTTGTTATAGTAAGGTATAATTCACACGTTTTCAAACTTATATCCTCTACACTTTGAGAACCAATTATTTTTAGCGCTCACCAAAATAACTTTATTTGAATTTACCTAATGTTACATATAAATGTTATACTTTTTCAGAGCTAAAACTTAAATGATTAGTAATATTATGACGCTTTACCGCCCCCCTGAAATCCTACAGTCACCGTCAACTTTGAGTTGTTATTGTTCACTTGGAGAAATACTGATGTACGAGTAGCATGATATACTGTAATGATAAACATTGAAAAGTATATAATTTGTGTTAAAAACTGTATTTAACTTTGCATTTCTTCACAATTACCACCGATAGGGGTTGGAGCTGACGTAAAAATTTTACATATGAACAATGATCAAAAATATGCGCTCTATTCAATTAATGTAGCCAAGCTTAAAATAATAACATTCATAGTTTTTTTTTTTCAGAACAATAAGAAATTTTCTTACAGCTAAAAATGTTATGTCTCATGATAATTTATCCGCATCAACTTTATTCAAAATCCGTGTAGTTAAAATTTTCATATAATGTTCTGGTTTTTCTCTTTAACACTATTCTATCCCTGTAATCTTGTTCTGGTTTCGGGTGATATAAAAGCGATTCTCGCAAAAATGTCACCTATTTTTGGAAATTTGCTTTGAGCGATGGGCAAAATTAGAAATAGAGAAATAGTGACGAACATATTTTTAATTATCTTCATGTCCGCACCAAGCTTATTATTACAGTTATTTGAAAAAAAAACAAAACCAATCAACATTTTTAAGAAATATTCCAGGTCGTCATGTTATCAGCTGTTTTATATTTATATATATATACATATGTATATATATAATGTGTGTGTGTGTGTGTATGTCAATAAACACACACTCCATCTCCAATTCACCATGTTTACCTATTTTAAGATACCTACTATTGAAAACTAACTGGTGTCATATAACCAATGAGAAATTAGGTACATCAGTCAATTTAAATGAAGTATGATTTCGAACAACACTTTCAAGGTTACGCCGATATTGTACTGCTGTCAAATAGCATTGTCCACGCCACACTAAATAAACCGCAGTATCGCACCTGTGATTGGCGTCGAACCACGAAGGTAAGCAATAATTAATAGACAGTTCCGTCAACGGTTACGTGCGTCCAGTATGTAATTTTAGAGATATTTGACACTCGGTGCTCTGCCTGCTCCATAGGGTACCTAGCGTGATGGTATAATGATAAAAACGTAATATTATACCCTTAATCCCCATAGAGGTAGAAAGAAGAGTGCAGTATACTCCCACATTTTACCATTTATGTTTACGTTCCTCACTCGGCCAACAACGCAGTCGAATATATACATACATATAATGATAATAGACAAGCGATATAATGATACTAGAACACAAAAGGCATATTTATCATAAACGATTCGCTTTGGATGTACAGTAAGACAGAAATATTTACGATTCTCTAATGTTGGACGATAGAACGCAATCCATTCAAATGGAACCAGTTTAGCCGGTAACATGATAAGGGGTTGGATTGTAATCCGCTGTGACTGTTACCGTGGAGTGCGAGGCAGCGCAGTGGGCGTCGGCATGCAATTACCTCCGAACGTGCATGTATGCACACGGTACACAGCCAGCGCATGCATAATGTATGCGGCACAGTCTTAAAGTTTAACGTGAACATTTTATGTGCGGGGACCGGCTACATTTATTTTATGTCCCGTTTTAATTCACGGAATTAACGTATGTAGGAATAAGAATTAAAAATACAGCAGTAAGTTTTTTTCCGCAAACTTCATATTCTAATACTCGCCGAATATCTAGAATTGCTTCCTTTTAGCAGTATTATTACACGGTACTTTGCTTTAATTTTGATAAAAGTGATACCAAATAAAATTATCGTTATTTATTTCAATATTTTTCTATTTATATACTACTAATTATTATTGCCATAATTGTAATACAAAAAATCGAAATTTAAAAATAATAGAAAACTTTGTCCTTATTCCCACGTAAACATTAACAAAATATTGGGAACGGTAGGCGCGACAACTTTTATATACGAAAACATCTTCACAATAAATAGAGGTCATGATTTAAAATACACTGTATCTTAGCATATGACATGTTATAGTCCTATTTAAAATTATTTTTATTAGTATTGTACGCCAGATCCCTTACCGGGTGGACAGAGATCATGAAATATTACAACTCTAACGCATATAAGCCATTTAAAATAAGTGTTTTTTTTATTAAATTATCCTCATTCAATTCCGTCCGCATCACCCGGACTCACAGGAATATGTAGCACAGCGTTTTTTTTCCAAGGGACGTTTTGATAAAATATAGCACGATATAAGAAAATTGTGCGTGTCAGTTCGTCCGCAGCTCGCCCTCGTCATGGCGCGGCGTTTCTGTAACCGTCATCGACATTTTCTGTTATATACAGATTCGCCGAAAAATCTTCGTATCGTACGTAACGGATAGTGTTCAATGTTTACTTGCGAAGGAAATAATATTTAACGTTATATATATTTGCAGGGTTCTATATATGGAGTGTTAAATATGAAAATGTATATTCAACTTGTTTTTTATTAAAAGTAAATAATATGAAGGAAATGTTGAATGTAAAAGTAACAATGTTGTACGTTTTGTAACGATAAGATGACGTATAGCACTTGGTGCACTCTGCCGCATACCCCGAAAGAGACCTGTCGTGGTGATGTAATAGTGCTCATAAATAAATATACCTATCTGATTTTATATGTATGTGGTAATGTAAATGAATATAAAAAATATCTTTTAAAGTGTGTACATAAATAAATTAAAAAAAAAATAGATTAAGATGGATATCTTTCTTTAAAAACCCAATAAGAAATGTCTAGTAACGTCAACTACTTGCGCTGACCGACTTTGACAACATTTATAACGGAAATCGATTGAATTCCCGAAAGGACATAGGTTCCTAGAATTGTACACGTTTGACATCAAACCAGTAAAAATAATGACACAGAGGGTGAAAAATCGTATATCATTGTTTTCTAATGTTTTCGGAATATTTTATTTATTATACAACTAAGAGTAGACGAAGAATATCGAAGAGTGACAATAAAAGGGGTAATAATGATTATGACAGTGATAATGGTGATGATAATGACGATGATAATGATAATGACAACGCTGATGATAATGAAGATGATAACGGTGATGATAACCATGGTGATAATGATGACAATATTGATGCTGATAATAATGACGTAGTATATGTTAGTTTATTTATTAAGATCGCTCGTCAGCAGCTCTCAAGCGATGCGCCAAGTGGCCATGGAAAGGATAAATCTGTTATACCTATCGAGTGGAGATAGTAATAACTTGTAAAGCTCCTACACAAAAATGACATGTCCCTCTTTTACGTGTTGGCATTTATTGTTAGAATTTTTTCGGAGGTTTCCAATCTTCAATCCATGATTCTCCTTCGATTACCCCTAAACCTAATTTTGTGATAGCCTAATAATGGCTTACAATATAGGCTTCCACGTCCAGAGTACTGAGTGCATGCCCTGGCGCACGCTTGACCAGCGTGGCAGACTACGGCCTTGACTCTTCTCATTCTGAGAGAAAATGCGACCAACAGTGAATTGATAAAAGGGGAGATAGTGATGAGATAGGCGAGTACTTAGTTTAAAACATGCCTTTAGGTTTTTCGCCTCATCCAAAATAGGCACGGTTACCGAGGTACATATCTAAATGATATAAAACTTTCGGGCGTTCATTTGAATACGCGGCCAGGCCACAACGATCGTAATTAACTAACCGTAGTAACT
Organism: Microceris scylla; assembly: GCA_018245595.1. NCBI lineage: Eukaryota > Metazoa > Arthropoda > Insecta > Lepidoptera > Hesperiidae > Microceris > Microceris scylla. The sequence continues at coordinate 2,002 of DWDT01004346.1, read as the reverse complement.
CAAACAACTGCGCACATACACGAACAAACCCACTCTTCTTTATTACTATGAACGGCTGCCGTATAATTAGATTCGCCGATAGAAAACTAACGGAACCTTCAGTCTAATCTATATATATCTTTTATATTGATGCGCTATTCAGAAGGCTACGAAATTGACATGCGTATATGTAGCGACTGATGAGCGTAGAAGGAGCACGACAGGTCTGCAAGGATATTTGGCACTTGGTAATCTGAGAAGATACTCGTGTGAAGCCGTACTCTGCTATCCCTAACCAGCATGCCTAGAGGGGTTTATGGCTAAAAGATATCATAGGAGGCTTATTTCCAGCAGTGAATTGCTTAAGGGTCCTGGCATGATGATATAATCATAATCATAACATTTTATTAATGCCCTAAATATTTTCAGATTGATTTTAAGTATATTGCATGCGTGAAAATATATTTTGACAACGACAAATACATTAAACAAAGCAATACATTCATTTCTTAATTGCATACTGCCAATGTCAGACAACAGATTGTGGTCAAACAGTGACATAGAGCAGATGTATTTATAAAAGTGCATTCTTTGACATCAAGACTTTACGAGTACTACCATTAGAATTTAAAACTTATTGCATTGCGATTGAATTTGAACCTATTCTGGACAGCCATATTATCATCCATCCAGGAAAGACGGACAGAAAATGGCATTAGTCTTAAAGTTCGCTCTTCGTTACAACCTTATTACGGTGTCACAAAGAGTTTAAAGAAAGAAATACATTATTATATTATGCTCGATAAATACTTTTATAGTTTAATTCTATAAGTTTATGATAAAAATTAAAACATTATTAAACAAACTTGTCCGCAACAGTTCAATTTACGAGCACGCAAATATTTTTCGCTCTCCGCTGACATTGTTTATTACCGACCAGTGTTCGAATGAAAAATAAAATACAATTTCGTGTGACCGTCACATACAAAACTTCCTTTGACTTTATTTGTATTGTTCCTCGAGACGTGAAACTGATGATAAAATTATATAAGTATTTTCTTTTCCTTCCTTTGTTATTATTACGGCCCAATATAAACGAACGTTTGTAGGTTTTCGAAGTTGTTTGAAAAATGGTATCGGTAAAACATTGCTACTCAACATTATTAAGAAGGAACTTATAATTACTTGGATTTCCGTCAGTCTTTTTCAGCTTGTTTAAATACATTATTGTGGGCATTAAGTTCATAACAATGTGCGATATACAAAATTGTAAACACAATTAATGGACAAACACCGGAACTTTGTACTTTTATTGTCAGCAGCTGAACCTACTTTGTTTAGGTCGCGCCTTGACCTGGTGTCGCGGAAGATCTGCATCGTACAAAAGAATCAGTATTTATTACACTGGAGTCAAAATAGGTTTAAATATTGAATCACATGAAATCTTAAACATTGGTGTGATAGCTGCCACAAATCTTTTATTATTGTTATTAGGTCATCACGCTAATTCCCTTACGGGGTAAGCAAGGGGCACCCAGTGCTATATATCCCTGCGTTGCTACTTGTACATTCTTGTATCTGTGTATATCACACACACGCGAGTTTCTTTGACTTCTGACTGACTCATGACACATTTTTGACCGTAACATGTATGTAAATGTAACATATATATGAACAACAAATATACTATCGCCGTTTTCACAAACCACATTTTTCGTATATAACACAGTGATATTATTATGCATGAAATAGCCAAAACCACTGTTATGGTATTGCTGTTCAGTTAGAAAAATGTTATTTTGCGGGTCGTTTTCAGTCGTCCAATTAAACGTAACAGTAATTAACTTTCATTTATGAAATAAACAATTATTACAAACATAAAATAAACAATCAAATAATAATAAGATGGAAGAAGGTCATCAGATAGGTAAGGTTAAAAATATTTGACACTTTTTTTTTTTCAACCCATTACAATTCCACTGCTGGAATACGGGTCTCCTCTCATATTGAGAGGGTTAAGGCC